>VYXH01012749.1:1043848-1082503 GCA_013397275.1 Burhinus bistriatus
TGCGGTTCCCGTCGGACCTGGAGGAGCTGCGGGAGCTGGCCGAGGCGCTGCGGGACTACGAGAGGCAGCACCGGGGCGCGGCGCTGGCCCTTTTCTGCGCGGCCTACCTCTACAAGCAGAGCTTCGCCATCCCCGGCTCCAGCCTCCTGGTACGGGAGGGCGGCGGGGCCGGGCCGGGCGGGGAGGGATGCAGGGCGGGAGCTGGTAGGGACCCTTTGCCCCCGGTCCCGGCGCTGGCAGCGGGGACAAGGTGCAAGGTTGGTGCCTTGCTGGGTGAGTCATGGCTCTGCCGATCTGTCTGATGGCCTCGAAGCCAGGGCGACGCAAGGCTGAAGGCAGCCAGGCTGAGGGGGCACACGTGTGTGTGTCTGTCCCCTCCCGCGCTGTCACTCGGTGTTGTGCCCTGGCAGAACGTCCTGGCTGGAGCACTCTTTGGGCCATGGACAGGGCTGGTGCTGTGCTCGGCCCTGACGTCGGTGGGAGCGACCTTCTGCTACCTGCTCTCGGGTGCTTTCGGAAAGCAGTTCGTCGTCTACTACTTTCCTGATAAAGTGGCTCTGCTGCAAAGAAAGGTAAGAACAGACTTGGTTCTGCAGACACCCAGAATGGCCCCTGGATGCAGCTGCCTTTTGGGTTGACTTAGTAAAAAAATGAATGTGTGCAAGGGATGCATAAGATCAGTTAAGGGCCTCCTCTGATGCAATCTAGGAGCACACTACTCTCTTGGAAGCAAGTCTGTTTGCAAAGGGGGGGAGCATGGAAAATCCCAGATCCCAAGGAAAATCAGAAGACAGTGGATTGATTGGGAAGCCCCTGTGCTCCAGAACTGCCTCCACCCATCCTGTGCTGCATTGCACAGCTAGAGGTGGCTCTGCTGTTGACTTCCCACTCTCTCATTCAGGTTAGATCCCATTTTCACCGCTTGCATGGAAGGGGCTGGCTCACACACATACACCAAGTTGCCACTTCTTATCAGTTCTAAACTGATGTTGTGTTGTGGCATATTAGAAGAAAACTTAAAATTCACTTTAGTATCATGAACACTTCAGGTGTTACTGCTGTCTGAAGAGCAGAAATAATTTGGAACATTTCTCTTGGCAGGTAGAAGAGAACAGGAGCTGCTTATTTTTCTTCTTGTTGTTCCTGAGGCTGTTCCCCATGACACCAAACTGGTTTCTGAATCTCTCAGCTCCCATTTTAAACATCCCTGTGTCCCAGTTCTTCTTCTCCGTTCTCATCGGTAAGGGCTGGGGAGACTGTCTTGAGGGGCCAGCGTGACATTATCTCTCTGCTCATCACCGAGCCTTGCTGAGCTGGGGAAGGCAGAGCAGCAGGGTTGTAGCTGTGACTCTGCCCCATTTAACTGTTTGCCTTTGTGCCACTCTTACACTCAGAGGTCTTGGAGCATTTTGCAAATATGTGGGCGTCACCAATGCAGCAGAGTTTTGAATCACACCCTGTTCTCTGTTATGCATCTGGCCTTGGGCAAGGGGATATTTGAGCTAATTCTACTTGGGGGGGATGCTAACAGGCTTTTTTTTTTTTTGTTGTTCTGATTCTTTCAGGTCTTACACCATATAATTTCATCTGTGTGCAGACAGGAGCCATTCTGTCACAAATCACCTCTTTGGATGCCATTTTCTCCTGGGACACGCTGCTCAAACTGCTTGCGATGGCTGTGGCAGCATTGATACCAGGGACCCTCATCAAGAAATACAGCACGAAGCACTTGAAGCTGGATGAAGACAAGCACGCTCAGTTACTCAATGGTAAAAAGAGCTTGTGATGGCTCAGGTGCCCCAGATGTTGGGGGACTGCCTCACAAAAGCTGCAGGCCTCTGTTCCTGTGGGTTATATTCTGCATGCTCTGTGCCGCCGTGGACCAAGGACAATTGCAGTTTTTAATCGTTCTTCTCATCTAAGAGGAGGTGTAAGGTTCTTATTTTTAATGAATGTTTAACTGTGCATGTATCTGCACAGAGAGCGCTATACAGGGCCTTTGTAAACACTTGAAGTTAATGTGCCTGTTTCCTTTAAATCAGCCTGTGTTTCCAGTGTGCCTGAGGGTGTTGCCAGCCCACTGCAAGTGTATTAGCAATGGAAAATGGTATCAGGAGTATTAGCATCTGCTGAAGAAGGCAAATCGGAACCCCTTAGTTCCTCCCAGCTCTTGAACACAGGGGCCAAGTACTGCACTCCCTGTGGTCTCACTGCCAGCAAAAGTCACAGGCTTCCCTTGGGCTCCCAGACTTCCCACCAAGTCCAGCTTTGTGAGCCCAGCGAGTCTTGCTGGTGTGCCTGGTAAGGCAGCAGACAGCTGCTGCCGCCTCTGAGAGCAAGGCAGGCTGGTTTCCTGCCTAGCCTCATCCCTCAGCACCTAGAGTCCACAGCACATGGAGCTCTGAGCTGCAACAGCAGCTGTTTTTCATCACCATTCCAGGAACAGCATTTCCCAACTCCAGGCAGGCTCTCCTCCCTCCTGCCCTCTGCAAACCCATACTTATTTAGCATTTTTGGCTTAAAATGACAAACCATGTTTGGAGACACCTGGGCACTTGGTAGGCCACATGTGTCCGGCTAAGCCTCTGCCCTGCTACTTGGAGCTCCCAGGAGTTCCAGCTCAGCTGTGTTCAGAGACAGGTAACAACAAGTTGCTCGCTAACATAGCATTGGTCATCGAAAGGCTTCATGACATTATCCCGAAGTACATGAGAAACCATTCCCAGATC
This sequence comes from Burhinus bistriatus, assembly GCA_013397275.1. Lineage (NCBI taxonomy): Eukaryota > Metazoa > Chordata > Aves > Charadriiformes > Burhinidae > Burhinus > Burhinus bistriatus. The sequence continues at coordinate 1,046,578 of VYXH01012749.1, forward strand.
ACCAGACCAGCCTGAGAAGCATTGAAGTACATTGGCTTTTATTCCATGCATTGTTTGCTTTGATAGTCATTCTTGTTTCCATCACTGTACACTGCTCAATACAAAAAAAAATCAAGTTTGTATCAGGAATCCACAGAGCAGGGAGGAGAGAGATGAACACTACTGGACAGGGCCAAGATGAAATGGTTACTTAACACGACAGTGGGGAAGGCAACATTCAGCTCTGGGAGAAAATCTAGGCTAGTGTTCAGGTGCTGTCAGCAGCCATGAGAACTGGATCAGGGTAGTTGGGATGCTGAAACGGGAACCCACGGTTTACTTCTGTTCTGCAAATGTGGTGTTACTGCAAGGAGGGAGCAGGCCCATTGACGCCTCCCAGCCCCAGACACTGCTAAGAGACAAAGTGCGAGGAACCACAGCAGAGGCGCCCACACAGCAACATGGAGATCGCGTCCACGTGCAATTCTGGGTAGGTTTCAGTAACGGAAATGCCTATATCACCTCCTGCAGAACTGACAGCAACTGTCCCAGGACAACAGTGGGCTGCTGAGCCTCCCCTGCCCACATGCAGGCAAGGGCATGAGCTGTGTGGGCAGGGGGAGGCTGGGATGACATCTCCACGGGTACAGGGTGATGCGTTTAGGCAAGGGGGACAGCCCTAGTGGCAGTCCCAGAGGGACACTGTGTAGTAGGCAGCAGTTGGGAGGAGTGATGCTGGACCATAACGGTGTAAAGAAACTAGAGCTAAGTGTGGCAGCAGACAACCTGAAGGGTTCAGCTCTGCTTTTCCAGGCTGCAGAAAGAGCCAGCATGTCCCCGGGCAAGGACAGGGAGGAATCAGCACACACCTGGGACAGCTGGCCCAGAAGGATCCCAAAATCCCACACATCCAAGCTTCTATGCAAGCCCAGAGCAGCTTCATCACATGGTGGAGGAGCTCTAAGCAGAGACCACAGCTACCAAAACCCCTCTGGGATCTTTTTGTTAAAGACTGGGTCATCACAGACTGAAGTCCCTGCACAGAGACTCTTGACAGACCTGAGCCAGAGGCAGCTCTGCTTCAGGCCTGTCGCTGTAGGGCTGCCCTAGGACACCAGTGCTGCCCACAGGTGGTGGGCGCCACAGGGCCACAGACTGGGTTGACACGGCACTGCCTGCAGGCAGCCAACAGCCCTGCCTGCGGGAGCTCAGGAAGCCTGCCAGATCTGAGCAGCAAAGTCTCTCCAGGGGTGTAAGGCCTGGCATCCCCTGCTGTGGGGGACACCAGATGGTAGTTCTCAACCTCTCTTTAGTTTAGTCTTCCTCTTTGTGTGCAGTACGTTATGTGCACACGGTTCTCCACTGCTAAATTCCTGCACCCCAGCCTCCTAAGTAAGCATCTGCCCCACCTCTTCCACACCAAAACCCCTCTCACACCACAACAGCAAAGCCATCTCTGGCCCTGCCACCTCCTCCTGCCGCTGGCCGAGAGACAGAGAACATTTGGGAGGAGAAATGAGGGATGGGAAGAGAGAGGAAACAAGAAACAAGCCAGGAAAGAGCTTCACTCCCCATAGCATTCCACCTCCACCCAGAGCTGAGTATTGCTGCTGCAGGCAGGGGTGAGCTGGTCATTCCCTCTCCAGCAGCTTGTTTGGTCCTGCACAGGTGATCCACCATGTGGATCCACTGCTGGCCACCCCGATCTCGTACCCGCTGCCCGGAGCAATTGCCCTTCTCTCTGCTTGTCCTTTTGGATGCTTTTGCCAGGCGATCTGGTGACGGTTATTCACTTTGTGATCAATTCAAAAGCCACTTGCTCCCAGATCACCATTCCCCACCAGCTGAGGGGCTGCCAACTCTACTGGCAACACGAGCAAATCACAGCATCGACCACGAGGCATATCACAGGGCCCATGGGGCTGACTGCATCCATCCCTCTGGGAGTGGCCTTGACAGGTTCTCTGCACTGGTGTTAACAGCATCCTTGGAAATCACAAGAGGCAGCAACTACTGACAGCCGCTGAGACCAGCTCATCTCCCATCCCCCCCCCAGCGACCAGGGAGAAGGCAACATCACACAAACAGATTACAATTGTGCTAGCGGTGAAGCCAACCTTCTGATCTACAGAAATGATAATAAATAATAAAATAACATCATAACTTAAGATCTGTGTGTAGTCCAGCTACAAAAATTTAAAAATATGGGATAATTTAACTCATACAATACTGCTCTCTGTATAAGACATTTTCCTTCATTTTGCCATGAGGCTATAAATTACCACAGATAAATTCAAACCAATATTTTAACATAAAATGTAAACAAACAAAGCAACAGAAGTACCTGTCCATGGTCCATTCCTGCCCTTCATCGCAGGCTGGCGTGCCAGTCTGCAGAGCAGCACCCAGCGCCAGCCAGCACGCTAGGAAAGGCAGAGTGAAAGCTCTTGCAGGGGACATCAACTAAGGGGGGAAAGGGGAACGTGCTCTATTGTTTTGTTCTCTTTAAATAGTGATTTAGAAGAGTAGTGTTTGAAGGGAAGGCACTATGAGTTCTATCAGAAAACAAATTTTTCTCATCTGCCAATGCCTCGGCCTGTCACACACGAGTACTATCCTCACTTGCACCTGCAGAGTTTCAGCTTGAAGGAGAAACAGAGGCCGCAGGGTACACCCAAGACACAGCTGTGCCACAGCTGCCATCAAGATTCCCTGTGCAACCTGTTTTGCACAAAGCCTGACATGAAGGGCAGGCAGCTGTTAATGCTTTCAAGAACATACAGTGAATAAGGAGACAGAGCAGGGCTGATGCTCTTATGTAGGCCAGTGATTCCCAGTCTTCCCCCTCACCACACAGCTCTCTGCTGGTTATCGACGCCGTTGTGGGTGAGAGACTGCTGGTCCAAGTCCAGTTTCCTTCCCAGAAGAGTGCTTGGGCTCTGCAGAATGTGCTTTCCATGGTTTGCAAGTTCTTGCTTTTCCAACACTGGTTTGATTGATTTCTTTGACTGACTGAAACAGACAGGAGGTAAGAGGAGGAAGTAAACTGGGAAATGGCACGCTGCATCTGAAAGAGGTTTCCCTGCTCTACTGGAGATCAACACTGCCAGAGTGAAGCAAGGACGATGTTAAGAAGTGCTCTTATACCAATTCTCAAGAGGACGAGGTTAGAATACATTTGCAGGATCTCACAACAAAATGCTGATTAAAAAAAGAAACTAAAAATCCTTAAAATAAAACCCACTGTTACATTCCTGGGGATGTTTTGACTCAGAAGACCCTGGATGTTAGCACCTTGGTACCAATTTTCTCCAGGAACATGTCCACCTTCTGATTAAAAATGACCCAGCTGGTTATACTGAATACGCTTTGTTCACAGGTTACCCTACAGTAAGGTCTTTTTATGCTTCCTCATTTGATAAGACTGAGTGGTTTAGTTTTCTTGATCTGTTCTCCAATCTTCAGGGCCACGAGGCCTGGTCCCCTGTGAAAGCAGCAAGAGAATCCCCCCCACGCCTGTACACAAAGCTGTCTAGGCAGGACTCCCAGGATGTTTCTCTGTAATGTGCTTGCTTTCTGAACTTTTTTTTTTTTTTTTTGCAACAAGTCTGTGTGTCTATAAATACAATCCACTCTTTACAGTAAAAAGTGTTAAAATGTCAAAAAAATAAATATCCATGTTACAGTAACTAGATTATTCAATAAAATACATCCCTGCCATTCTTGATTGAAATGCTCAAAGAGAATTAATTTCATTTGGACATTTTCCAGAGATTCGGGTTATTGCAAATCACTCCTGGGGTGGGAAGGAGAAGCATCTTCTCTTCCTGTAAAGTATGATGAAGGGACATGAAGTAGAATCTCAGGGAAATCAAAATCCTGTATCAGGAAGCTTTGGGGGAGATCTGTGTTACCAAGTAGCAGAGCTGCAGGGCTTATTGGTCCTGACGGTGGCATCAGAACACTCCCCTTCCGAAGAGTCACAGTCTGATTCTCCAAACTGTGCTGGGTTCTGCAAAGCAAAAGGAAAGGGGAAGACTTGAGCAACATTCCTGCACTGCAGATCAACCACACCATCCTCATCTGTAACAGCAGAGAGGCAAAGAAGGAGAGACTGGCAGCACACAGACAGAGCAACAACACAGAAGCACCCTACCAAAGGTCACTTGTCTCCCCTCGACAAGGGGACAGCAGAAAAATATCTGGTCAGAGCACCACCAAGCACAGATGGAGGCAGAACAATGGTGCAACAGGCTCTGCCCTACCCCTCCCAACCACCTGAAAGATGGTAAAAGGAAGAAAATCATTCTAGCTTCCTCAGCAAGGCTGCCAATGGCTAAGTTTCAGGCTGACAGTTTATAACCCTTCCGTTTCATTATCTACTTTATGTGTTATTTTTTATTCCACTTAATGCTACTGCAAATCCGATGGCCTCCCAATATCACACTCATCTTGACCGGCAAATTATGTCCAGCTTTGTTTGTGCTACTTTCCCCCATCTACTAATCTAGCCAAGTATGAGAAAGACTGGGTATTTAAGTAGTTGCTTTGCTGTAGTACATCTACCACAGCATTTCCTAGGCAGTCATCCAACTTTCTGGCCCTTGGATTCCTTTCCATAACTTTGGGGTTTTTTTTTTAAACTCAATCAAAAGAAGAGGGGATTCCTGAACTTACAACTCACCTCACAGCTGTGTTCATCCGCACAAAGTTTGCCCAGAGACATCTGAGTCTTGACTCTCCGCACAGCACACTCTTTGTCTGAAAGCCCATCAGACTGGGTGGAGATTTCAATGGGGATCTCTGGAGTCTGGGACAACATGTCCTCCAGCTTCTCAGCCAGCTCATCTTCTAGCTTGGTAGCCAGCTCATCCGGGCTGTTCGAATGATCGCTTGTGTTCCCCTCCTCTCCATCTGACACAGAGAAGTTCTCTGAACTGAAGGTTGAGTAGGACTGGCAGCTACTAATGCAGCGGTGAGGTCTGCAAACCAGGAGAGTAGTTCAGCTTGTATCACAGTGCCTCTGATTGCAGAGGAAAAGCAATCTCCTGGGTGCTGTGTTCAGCTACTCTGCTACAACTGGCCTTGACTCCTGGTGCCCACTCAGCCCTGGGTGAGCCTGTCCCCAGGAGCCCACTGCCAGCTAGAAAAGTTACAACTTCTCAGTGGACAGGTTTCTGCGCCTGCTCTCACCGCACAGAGTAAGAACAAGCTGGTGAGCCAGCATAGCGGTACAGTTCCAGCACAAGGAACTCCATTTCTGACATGTAGAGCAAGGGTACCAGGCAGCTTGCTTTCAAGACATGTATTACAAACAAAACATTAGTAGTGCAGTGAATGCAAGAGTGGCTGCTATATATCCTTACACAGGTTCCCCCAGCAAACCTCTCATCTTCCCTTCTGAAGCATGCAATGAAGAGCGGATTTTTGCACCTGTACTTTTAACTGGCATCTTCAGCACAACAAGAATAGAGCTCGCTCACTGTAACAGGCAGCCGAGGCTGCTTGGTCCTGTTCTCCCTAGCAGATACCGCTCAGGCACAGTGCATACAATACTGCCTGGTTGCTTCTCCACAATGGGCTGCAGGCTTGATCCTTCCAACAAAGTCTTTGAGCAAAACAATTCCTAGCCCTAGAAAAGGCTTGACATCAACCCTCCGAGAGATCTCTTCCCACCTTAAGAATACATCTCCAGCTTAGTCATAACTGATCTGCAAGGCTGGCAGCAAGAGCTCTGCAAAGCGTCGGGCTGCCTTTCACATCTTGGAGCTACAGAAATATACCACATTTTAGTTCAAAAGCTGCATCTTTAAATTCACCTGTTCTTATTTTGTCTTGTCTGCTACACGTTCATAGTAGCTGATCTGCCCAGGAGCATATTTTTCTTTAACAGTCCTTTTTCCTAAAGAAAGGCTGTACTGTAGGGTTCAAGCTAATTCAGCTGGGAATATCTGCACTACCTGGCAGTGATCCCAACAGCCAGGCTAGAATTTAGGAATGTGCACTCAAAAAATAAGCTCACAGTTACTTGAATGTGGAAATTACCTCATGCCAGGATTCAACAGTAATGGTACAAAATATCAGTTGACTGAACATGCCAGGAGACCCACAACAGGTCATCACATTGAATTCAGGAAATGCAATTTGTCTTCCAAGTTAGTAAATCACAGAAGAAGCAACAATCACACAAGTACCGTATGACTCAGAAACTCATACAGCCCAGCGTTCCATCTCCAACCCTAGGCAGGAAGAAATAATCTGGGAAAAGTATGAGAACAGGGTGTGCAGGCAGAGCCTGCTTTCCCCTGGCGTATCTTTCTGGTTTGTACCGTTCAGCAGATCAGACTTCCGAGCTGAAGATCAAACCTGGATGACAGTGCTCAACAGCCACTGATGGATCTATACAACATAAATTTAACACTTAGGACTTGTTTATGTTTTGATTTCCACAGCATATCTTGACAATGAGCTCCACATCTGAAAATGTTTCGGATGGAAAAAGCACTTCCTTTTGTTCATTTTAAAACCTGTTTTCTTCACTAGGTGTCCCTAACATGAATGTGATTATCATTCCTTGTCTATTTTCTCCACATAACTCACAATTTTATGCACCTCCAGTACCTGCTTCTCCTCCTGCTAGACAAAGATTTCTCATGGATTTAATCTCTCCTTCTACAGAAACCATCTCTAACCATTCTTGTCACACTTCTCAGTACCTTTTCAAATTCTACCATGGTCTTTGAGCTGGAGCAATGAAGGTGGCATTTAGGATTCAAGCTGCAGGTATGCCGTGGATGTATACAACAGCTGAGGAGCTTTTATTTTCTTCTCTGCTCCTTTCCTAACAACCCTTAACCTATTTGCCCACTGGATCACTTCTGCACTTGAAGCAGCTCCTTTCATAAAGCTACGGCACCAATTCCATGATATCTTTCCACAGGACTGTAAAGGCCACTATTACATAGGCTTAGGTAGGAACACCCCCTCAGTCTTATTTTACAGGTGACACCATGAAATTTGATCTGCCGTATTATCACCTAGCTCTTCAATCCAATTTGAATTCCATCACAAAGATGGTGGAGTCAGCCCCACTGCAGCAACAGTTAATAAACAATATTTGAAAGAGTCCACAAAGGGTCCCAACATTCACTAAGTCTGATTCTGGTGAAACGAATGCAGCAGCTTATTTTTACAGGCTGAATAATGTTATCAAGCGTGGTCAAGTTGTGCTACCAACGGCCTGCAGCAGAAAAGCTGTGCTGGAGCAAACATCTCAGAACAGGCTGAAAACAGTGAGCGAACATGAAGGATCATCTGAGGGTGGATGGGACACACTGAACGCGATTCTGCTCTTTTGCCAGGACCTTCCATAATTTCAATGCTGCTGTGCAGCTGCTATGACACTTCTTCTCCTGAGTTTTGTCCCACCAGAGAGAGATTAGAGTGAATTCACCTTTTACCTTTGTCTACGAGGAAACTCCACTTCACTGTCTACTTCACCCTCTTCCTCTTCAGAAGAGTCATCACCACTCTGGCAGAAAACAAGGACAAGAACGATACCACATTTGCGAAAGAACAAACATGCAACTACATGGTTGCCCCTTGGCCCTCCAGGACAAAGTCACTGTGTCAACAGGCTGCAACAATCTAGACAAGAAAATAACCTGCTTATCAGTGAAAATTGACTCAGACAACTTCTTGCCAGGAGATTATTTCAGTCAGTCTTAGTGCTGCCGTTTCTGAATTTCAAGTGATTGACTCTGAAATACACTGGAGTATTTTAGCAGCCACTGAGTACATAACGTTCTGGATTTTTACAGAAGCAAATCAAGTAATTAGTATCACACTGAAACCCACATAAATTATTGAGCTGATCTGGCACTCTTGCCTTTATGACTTCAACCCTTTTCTACATAAGCCCGTCATAGAGCAGGATGGGGGATGACACAGCCTTTGCTGCTGGGTTTCACCAACTAGAAAGCTTGAGTTTTGTTCCATTATCTACTTCAGTGAGCACAGAACCTTTTACTCTCCTTTTCCCATCCAAATCTACCCCCTGCACCTCTTGCTCTTTTTACAGCCTCCTCCTATCCTATCTAAACTGACAATACCTGGTTCACACTATGCCTCTATCTCATCCCATTCCCTTGTCATGCCCTCATCCTCCCCCCTTCGTTCTGGGCCCAAACTACACTCCTGGTCTGGTACTCATCCTCTTTTCCTTCACTTTTCCACCCAGGCCCAGTTTTCCTGCTCTTTGAACTCTACTCAGACTGGTGCTTACTTCTCTCACCACCTGGATGGAAGCAGGAGGAACAAAGAACAACTCCATTTCTGTACAACTGTGTTGCAACATCTTTTTGACCCTTGCAAAGTCTTCACAAAATACATGAGAACTATGACTTTTGATCAAAGAGGGACAGTTTCTGGCAGGTACAGCAAAAGACCGTGGCAAATGTTGAATTTCTGTTCCAAGGTACCGAAGTGCTACAGATTCTCAGTGAAACTGGTACATGATACTTAACATCACCAAAAGAATGCATTTACCCTTTCCTTTATTTTGAGAAAGGCTTGAAAACATTGAGACTGTTTCAACAACAAAAATTCAGTAGCCCAAGTTTCAACTCAAACAAAAACTGGCTAAATTGAAAGTAACTGAGAACTGGGCCCTATCAAACCCACATTTGACAACCCTCATTATTAGCAGTATATTCTGATATGCCTACAGTACTTCTCAATGCAACAGACTTTAAAAGTATGTCCAGATCACAAAGCGAAGTTCAGATAGGCATGATTTCTTTAAGATGAAGTTGTACACATAACTCTACTGCTATGTGCCTGGGAAACACAGCTTAGCTATACCCTGACACTAGCCTATGCTCCACACCTTCTTTTGCTGGAGAGGGAAAAGAAGAGCAAGCTTTGGGTTTTTTTTTTTCAAATCGCTAGGCTTTGTCCTTACCTTTTGAAGGGGTCTTGCTTTGCAAGGTAGCACTGAGGAAGCCATGTGCTGGGGAGTGCCTAGGGCAGACGCTGATTGACAGTTGCTGAAGCCCTCTTCCTCCATCTTCTCAATGAACTGCGCATTTTCATATAGGGAAACAGATGTTGGTGACTGAGAATGGCTCATCCCTGTTTCAACGGCTGACATCTGTACCTGACCACTGTCCTCCTCCCTGCATTGAAGACAGGAATTATATGGATCTGTTTTGCAACACTCCCAATGATCAGCTTTTCTTTCTTTGCTCTCCAGATTCCTTCGGCAATCTGCTTCCATGGCGGTAGAGATGAGATCAGGGCTGGAACCAGACATTCGCCTTTGCGCGTGGTTACTGAGAGGGCTCCGCAGCGCTGCTGCAGGGCCAAAGTACCTTAAGTTGTTTGCGCAGTTGGCAATATCTTGTCCGTGGGCATGAAGCCGTGAGTGATGGCCATGGGGATGGCTGTGGCCAGGTTGCTGCAGTAGGCCAGGATGATGGGAATGATTATGAGGTGGAGGTGGGGGTGCATCATCTTGCACCGGCTGGTTTTTCAAGATCCCTGCAAAATCATTGTAGCTGCCTTTGCTGTTCCCTCGGCGGTGACGTGGCTTACTGCGGTAGCGGCTTTTGCCACTCAGTGTTGACATTTTGGGACTTCCTGAGACTGGTGAGCCATTGGATGCTGCTTCTGTGCTGGGTATGCCCTCTGACTTCAGTAGATCTGGCCTGAGAGACAGTCAGCAGAAGTTACACATTAAACCACAAACTAAGAAATGACATCGGCTCAGAGCCAGGATGAAGAGGCAGCTGTAGCCGTAAGCACACTCTACTTTCTAAAATCTACAGGCTTCCCTCCCCTTCAGCTGTATGACTTCTGCATTTAGTTTCCTCTGACTCTCTCCACTCAATGTCCTTTCTGTTCAGCTCATCATGCTCTACACCCCTTTCTTGCTGCTTTTTCCAATATCTGCTACATAGTCTTTTTTTTAACTCGCTCTTATTTTGATGTTCTGCTCCCAAAATAGCTCCCTCCTAAGACCTTGGTGTGGGGCATGTCTCTTACTATGTGCATATACAATGCTCAGCACAATAGGGTCCCAATCTGCTGATGGCCATCAGCCTGCTCATTTTAGAAAACCCCGAAAAGGTACTAACAAAATAGACAGCTCCTGGAAAAAAAATAAAAATCTTACTTTCTGAAAGTTATGCAGAAGAGCAATAGCTGAAAGTACAGCACGAATTCCCAAATCTCAAATCCCAATTTAATTCCTCAACAATTAATCCATCCTCCCTGAGAACTGGCTGATTTCCACAATCCCTTACCCTGCTTATTAACATTCAGGTCAAGGATGATCTAACTGCTCTCTGCTTGGACAGTTAGGAATTCGAGACAACCCATGAGATTTGAGACAACACATCAAATATCTCCTGTCAAAGCACCATCATCTGTGAAAAAAATCATATGGACCAAATGGTTCCAGAGAGCTTCGCATGTAGAGGAGATGGCAGGATTCATCCCTTTTACCTTAAGATAATTAAACAATTGTGGTTCTGAGGATCAGACCAGGCCCAAGAGTGAACATCCCTTTGGCCTGTCCTGTGTTGTCATCAGACTCCAAGGGAAGTAAGCTGCCTGCTCATCTCACTGGGGATCTACCACTGGTTCCTGGCACAGAACTAGGCTGTTACTTCTTACCGTTTAGTCTGGCTGCCTGCTTTATGTGAGACCCCTTTCCTCTTCATCAGCTTCTCCACTGTATTGGGGTGGATTATTGGTCTGACTGGGTGGCGTTTGTAAGTCCCAGGGTATTTCTTTTCCACTGCTTGCTCCCTCCTGAAACATTGGGGAAGAAAAAAACAAACAGATCAGTTCTCCCTTTATCCAACTGCAGCTCCTGCTGGACAGAAAGACAGCTCCACTGACAGCACACTGCATGACTGTTTCTCAGCTATGGCTGGGTGCAACACAACATGCTGTTCTGGGATAGGACACAGTCATTTTCTAAATTCTCCCTGCAGAGACGAGGCAGTTGGAACAGGGCCCTGGCGCACAGTCCAGAAACAGCATCACTTTTTCTCTTTACAAAGTGGCCAAAGGATGCCAACACCAAATGGGAAAGGTGCCTTTCTCCCAGTCAGTAAACACTGGGTGAAGATATGTGCACTAAGTGGTCCACAGTAATCTACTCTTAAGGGGCCCCTCTTTGCTTGCCAGCTCTTTCTTTACCCTGGAATTTTGTCAGGGGACACTAAATCTACAAGTACCACTATGCAGTTTAGAAATGAAGTACAGGGGTTTTTTCTCCTGTATGTATATTGCCACGTGCATGGCATGCCATTGTGCCCAGAGATACGTACTTTATGAGCTCCTTCTCACGGACCTCCAGCTGCAGCATAATAGCGCTGAGCTCCATGTATAAGTTATTGGCTCGCTCCAGCTTCCTCTCATAGTGTTCGCGGATATCCAATGCATGTCTGAAAAACAGAAAAGTCATTATTCCACAATCTGATGTCCGTGGACCAAGAGAGGAGAATAAGGAAAAGTACAAGTGCTTTAGGAAAAAGCCTTCTAAAAGTCAACTTTGCCAGCTGTATCGCACTTAACCACAGATAGAGCTAACAGTGAATGACAATTAAGAGCTTGATACAGCAAAGAATCATGATATGATTTAGAAAGCGTTTAACAGTCTCGAAAGAGTGGCAACGCTTCTCACTAGCGAAGCTGCAAATTCCTCGCATGCATTCACAAGCCCTTTGGCCAAGCCCTGATCATCCTGTTTGCACAGAGAAGGGGCTAAGTCAGCTTCTAAAGAAACAGGGGAAGAAGTCATCTGTTTGTATTTCATAAAAAGCAATATCCCTCTACATCTACAGGATGGTTGCAGAAGACATCTTGAACCACAGCTGAAAGATGTGACCATCAAAAGCTCCCTAGGGCTAGGGAACACCGATCAACAACTACATCAAACTGGCTGAACAAGGTCTCCTTTGGTTTCTCAGGTTTGAACTGGCTGAACGAGGTCTCCTTTGGTTTCTCAGGTTTGATGTAGAACTGCTACTTGCTGTTTTATGTTTCTCTGTCATAACTATATTTGCAAATTTGTATCACAGAAGATAACACTTTCCTTTCTTAAACGTTCTGCTTTCATTTTTAAGTTGCTCTAATGTTCAAAATTAATTTCAGTGGCCTGACAGTGTGTTCACTCCCAGTTGGCTGGGAGTGTGTTCCCTTCTCTGGAAATAACTAATCCAAAGTATCAGGGCAGAGAAAGCTCACAGCAAATGGCAAGATGCATTTTCCACTGAGATGGATGTACCTGCTGCAGTGCTGTTATCACAAACACCAAAGCTCAGGCAGAAATATCCCCTGCTAAACACACAAGCCTTTGCCCTTCTTGCCTGGAGTAGACTGTTCAGACCACCCAAGAGCAGGGACAGTTTCCACTGTCTCTCTCTCTACAGCTTTCCCTCAGCCAAGCAGTGCTCAAGGCCTAGGGCGTGCCTGTGGGAACTTCAGTTCCTGGACTCACGAGGAATTTAGGCTACCCAAATTTATGCCACCAGGAATACCGAGACCTGTTTTGGGGTCCTCAGTACAAGAGGAGCAAGAAAACAGTCAGGGGCTGGAGCACATGCCCTGTGAAGAGAAGCTGAGGGAGCTGGGCTTGTTTAGCTGGAGAAGAGAAGGCTGGATGGGAAAAGTGAGCAGTAAACATAAAAGACAGTCAACAGACCTCAGCTCTTCTCTTCGACGACGAATCAATTCTTCATCTAGCCGGTGGATACAAGTTCCTTCACTTTTAATTTTCTCAAAATGTTTCTTCACTTCTTCTCTCCATTCAGCCTAGGGAAGCAATTTACTTTCAGGTATTTACAAAGGATTGGGATCCCTGATTGCACCAAAGAAAAACTCTTGGGCGACATTCTTTGTGTCTGTAGAAAATTGCAGGTTTGGGTTGAAAACGTGTTTCTGTTAGCTGAATTATTTTGGGTAATGATATTGCCACATGGTTAGTTTCAGCATTTTCAAATGATATTTCCAATTTTGTGCTCCAATTAGGTAATATAAAACATATCTGCATTTTCTAAAAATAAATATTTTTAAAAATTCCTAAAGCTCTTTTCATCCTAAAACAGTATTTTCTTTCCTTTTGGCATTTAAAGTAAAAAGAAAGGCTTATGATTTGGAAACCTATATTCATGACAATGACGACTGTCACTGGGGTGATACTAACTCTATTTGCCCCTTGAAGCCCTGGTTCCTGCAGCTTTAATAAATGGACCCACGTCCTCACATACGCCCCAACACTGTATAGATCCTCTGTACTGGAGGCAAGGTTTCATTCTCATTCTCTCCTTGGGAGCAGACAATAGCTCGCTGGGTAGCACTCAGAGGAATCTCTAAGAACATCCTTTTAGATCTTCCCTGAAAGTCCCAGAGTCCCTTCACTGCCCTGTAACAGCTCTCTGTCCCACTGGCTGCCCTGCTCATCTTCACTACAAATGCAGCAGTTCCTCTCTCCGCAGTTCGTGCTCTCCTTTACAACAGTACTGGGAGAACAGCTGGGAGCAGAATATCTGAATCACCGAGGTGGAAGGGACCCTTAAGATCATCAAGTCCAACCATCAGCCTAACACTGCCAAAACCACCACTAAACCATGTCCCTCAGCATCATGTCTACCTGGCTTTTAAATACCTCCAGAGGTGGCAACTCCACCACTTCCCTGGGCAGCCTGGTCCCTTTCAGTGAAGAAATCTGAAGTCAGTAGTCTCAGGGAGAAGTGAATGAGACAACGTTGAGTTTCTGACGAAAGTCTGCAGATGTTTCAGTTTGTGAAAGCTCGGGTAAAAGATTTTAAAATACCCATCAGTTTGCTTCTCCCCAGGAATCAAACTGAAACCATGGATTCCGACTTTCGCTGTACTCAATGCAGCCTCTGAAATCAGATCCTTGGAGATAACTCTAGTACGCGTCGGCTACAGCCATTCCCCAATTACCTGTGATTTGAAATAAGTTTCCTGAGGAGTAGCCAGCACGTCAGCAGATGCGATATCCAGGTGCATCAGTGTCTGCCGGAAGGAGGGACGATTCCGGGGCTTGCTCTGCCTGCAGCAAAACAGACAAACACTCAAGCATGAGACGAGGTTAACATTGCCAGCTTCTCCTACCCTTCCCAAAAGGTTTCTCAATAGAACATATTCTCTGAATCGTGTAGCTGACAGATTAAAGCAAAGGAGCTCTTCTGGTTTTCTCTTTTGCTGAATATGAGTTTATTGTGCTAGAGTTGTTTTGTATTCAGTTTTTGGTTTGTGATGATCTATTCTGAAGAAACAAAAAGAGATGAAAACTATTTAAAATAGGAAAATGCAATCACAAAGTGAAAGATAGGATACAAACTGAAACCGTTCCTAACTCGTTTGCCAAGAAGAAACAGATCTCAGTTCATTATCCTGTTACTTTCCAAATTTTATAATGAGAATATTCAATCTAGTGGAAATGATAATTTACATTCAACAAAACAGCACGTCTATAGACACCGAATGCATCTATATTGCCACATAGTACCTGCCTGAGCCTACACAGAATTGTAATGCACTGAACATCTCTAAGACCACATTCAAGTACAAAAACACACATAGCTTTGAGAAAAGAGACCGGCACTCAAGCTTCAGGACTGAACCCACCAGACTGGCTGTATGGATGCAAGAAACAGCTTCTTCAGCCACCTCCCCCCTACAAACCACCTACTTCCACTAGGTGGGGATACAAGTGCATGCACTGGGTGTTCAGAGCTGCACAAACGGCTTCCTGCCCTTTGCAGCCATGTGGAGGAGCACATCCAGGCAGAGCATGTCTCAGCACAGGTACTGCAACTGCACGACCTGCTGCAGCTCAAGGTCAGGGGGGTAAACAGCCACTTGAAAAGATCCATAGATGCTCTGGCCTGTTTTTCTCTTTGTGCCATCAGGAGGATGGCTGGCAAAACTCAGGGAGCGGGAAAATGCCACTCTGTGTCAAGATTATAGAGACAAAGCATTAATGCATAACCCAAGACAAAGAATTGCAACTCTAATCTGGCATGTGGAGGAAACTGAAAGCATTTTCCATCTCTATATCTGTAAAATCCTGGTTTCATGAAGAAATCAAATTTCTCTTTGTCCAGTGCAAAAGCCAGTCACTTACAAGGGGGTTTCAGAGTGAAAAATCATTTCCTTTCACTCTGGAGCCAGCCTCAAGAAATATTACCCCTACTTTCCTTCCAGCTCCTTTTCTTTTCCCACAGAGCAACCTTTTATCACCTGCTTTGCTGCAACAAAGCAACCACCTCTGTGAAAGCTACTAAAGATGACCTTCATGCTGCCCACTCCTGATTCACACTGGACAGGCAACTCATGGGTAACTGTCACCCTGCTAGGGCTCCCATCAAGCTCCACTCCCCCACTTCTCTCGTGTTCGACTCCTTCCCCCTCACTAGTCCGTCTCAACAGCCTACTGGCTCTCCCCCTGCCCCGTCCACCCAGCAAACCAGACAGGTCTCTTCCTGCTTACCCCAAGCTCCAAATGTCCTTCTGAGGCCCAGGCCTGCTGCCACAAGGAAGCAGAATCCAAAAATGTTAAAACTTATTGCTGTCTTGACAAGCGTGAGAGTATTTAAGAGCCCTCTGCTCTGGGCTCAACACTCCCACCTTGAATCGTTTTTACTGGGCAACTGGCTAGAGCCCAGCCCTAGGTCTGTGCAGGGTTTGGGCTCTTACCAGGTCTGCTTCATGAGGATTTTGAATCCATCTGGGCACGTGGAAGGGACAGGAAGGTGGAGGCTGTTACTGCCCACTCCCCAAATGATGGCCGAAGAGTCCACGTCCTTGTAGGGAATCTCTCCTGTAAGCAGCTCCCACAAAACTACCCCAAATGACCTGATGAAGAAATAAATCAGGAGAAAAATTTCTGTGAACAGAAGCATCTGAAGCTTGGGGGGGGGGAATCACTGTTTTTGTCAGGTATGTCTGATCTGAAATTGCAAGTAGGTGCAACAGTGTTTATATCGTAGTTTTTAACCAAGAATAGCTATTTCATACACGAGGTAACTCTTCCTTCTCTGCCCCAGCACTGGGCTGAACACCAAGCCACACTGGTTTTTGCCCACCCTTTGCTGTTTCTTTGTGAGATTTTAAAAATCCTGAAAGCACATTAGAAGCTTTTCTGTACAGATGAAATCTTACCCCTGTCAAATGAAGAGGAAAGATAGCTTTCCTAAGATACTAGATGATCTGTTCTTACCAATAAGAACAGTCAAAAGTCTACCGGACAGACAGAACTGGTGTCTTAGAGACAACAGAACAAAGATTGTGTTTTGGGGGGCTTTTTTTACATTTCATTTAAATTTTTTTTTGTCTAGCCAAAAGTTCCCTCTGCTGTTATATGTACTCCTAGGTAAGAGTTTCATAGGTTTGAGACTCATTGCTACAACTACTGCAACATAAAAATGAAGAAACAAATGCAACATGCATAAGTGTCAGTATCAAAAGCACATGCAGTCTCATCTGATATTTCTTTTCTGCTGAAGAAAGGAAGGCAAAAGGAAGAAAAATTAATTAAGAGAACTTTGCCTATTACAAAAACTGAAAGATATAGGTAAGAAAACTCACTTTGCTTCTCTTCCTTAGTGAAACAAGCAGTAAGGACCAAAACCTTAACTTACAACAGCAAACAGTTATTTGTCTTATTTACAATCTTCACCCAATAAAACACCAAAGAAATAACAAACCAGTCAATATCAAGGGAAACGAAATGCTGCTGAGAGCCAACACCACTCTTACTGCACATTAACAAGCAGGCTGTGATACAAGGTGAGGTACAACCATCTCAGTTTCAAACCCAGACGTATCAGCTTACTTGCACGCCCCATCCATCTGGGTGACACTGACCCTGCCAAGCTTGCTGGCAAGTCACACCAGGTGAAAAGTGAGAAGCATGTTTCTGGCTTGTACTATTATCAAGTCACTTTTATTAACTACAGAAGAATATCTAAGGGACAAACGGCCTGGGTCTGAACAACCATCAGTCAGGAAACAAAACTTCATGTGAAAAACTACACACTTTCAAAACCCACTGGCTCCAAATCATGGAGAGGGGGCTGGGGGAGCAGCAGCATTTGAACATTTTTTCTCTCAAAATTTTTTTCCGTGGGCTGCAGGAAAGCAGGGATCCAGGTGGTTGGACAAACTACCAGGAAACCCCATCTGGTTTCAGCTTTGTTATGATTAAGAACCAACAAAGGATTTTCAAGACTTCTGGTAAGATTATAGATTATTTTTTTTAGCATGCTTTTAAAGATGAGAGAGAGCAGACGTATAAGCAGCTTAGGAACCGTTCGCATTTGTTGTCAGCGTTCGTGAACATCGTTTTTCCTCATCTTGGGGGAGGAATGGATGTCAAGGAGGAGTTTGAGCAATCATCACCGCAGTGGACTGAAGAGGAACTTGCACCAAAGGCACCTCTAGATCTGCACCAAAGAGCAACACCTCTTGTCACTGACGAAAGGAGTAAAGGAGTGCCCACGGTCCTCAGCAGCTGGATTTTATTGGACAGGATGCTCCACACAGTATTCCTGAACCTAAGCCACTCTAAAGGACAGAAAGCTGAGGGTGGAAATCCAGCACCATTCCTCGTCATGAACCCGTGATTCAAAGGGAGGAGTTCAGAAGACAAATGGCGAGAGTATTTTCTTTCCAAAACAATCCAAGAGTTTCTCCCAGAAGAGCTGGCTATGCTACAGCCTGCTATATCCACACAAAATGAGCACGCAAAAGACTGCAGGCACAAGAGCAGCCGAATACCGCACGTTACAAGACTTTCCCTTTCCCTACAGGAAATCTTGACTTAAAGTCATGACCCAGCTCTAAGCTAAAACACAAGCAGCAGGCTGCTGTCTGACTCCACTCGCAGTGCGAACCACCCGCAGCTTCGACCTGCAGCTTCACCCTGCATAAGGGAGGTGACGGCATTTGAAGCTGAAAAACCACAAGAAGGAAAATTCATCCTGGCTGTAAAGCAGGGAGAAGGGCATTTGTCCTGGCTCCTGACATTTAATATGCAGAAATAACAAGGCTGAAACAGAGGTGCAGTTCCCTTGAGGACCCTGAAACCTGTGGAGAGGCATTGAAAGGAGCTCCAAGGCTGAGTCCTCTCTCAAGCATTTTTAATAGCATGGATATCTGAACCTTTCCTTGTGTTCCTTTGGACACAGAGTACATTTCACATGAGATGGAAATAGGTGTTCAAAATTCTTACAATGTATCCCGGTTTCTTCCCTCTTGGATCTGGGGTTAGATTCACTGGACTACAATCCTGTGGCTGTATACGTAACAGCCAAGCCCAGTATGCAGAAAGCAAAAGCTGGTCAGACTCTCCAAGCTAGCATAGTAGAAGTCTCCTACAGCTCACACGTGGAGTGTAGAAAGCAAGTGAAAAACACCCTGGCTGCAGAAGTTGCCGAGGGGGGCCTTGAGGACCATGAGTGGAAGAAATCTCTGGCCTGAATAATGACACAGGGAAGAACCGCTGCCTTTGCACGACACAAAGCACCACAGCACCAAGTCTCCTTAGGTACCTTCAGATCTCAACACACAGCTTTTACACATGTACATCATTTCTCTTTCCTTTATAGCCCATGGTTCAGTAACAAAGTTCAGGGCACTAGGCAGATGGAGGAAGGAATAGTCCACCACAGAACAAACTATCTCCAGGCCTAGAATGAGAAAAGAGTGCTGAATATGTATAAGTGTTGGGAAACCAAGTGGCTAAACAGAAGGTGAAGATAATTAAATATTAATACTACTCACCAGATATCCACCTTTTCAGAGACAGGCTCATTGCGTATCACCTCTGGAGCCATCCAAGCCACAGTTCCCGCAAAAGACATTTTGGTACTTTTATCACTAAGTTCTTTAGATGTACCAAAATCTGAAATTTTTACTGCATCTGTGTGTGTAACTAAAACACTGGAGGAAAAAAAAAAAAAAAAAAGAAAGAAATCAGCATTTTGCCTTTTTTCTTGTACCACAACAGCCACTGGGAGCAAATCCCTTCTTAATCAACACGACCAGTTGATGAGGCCATGCTGTTCACAACTGCAGTAGAAGAAAAAAGATTATGCATTTTCACCAATGAAAGCACTCACTTTCTCTGGGGTGGTTGTGTTTTGTGCCTCAAATGCATCTCTAAATGCTACAAGTCAAAAATCAATCTTGATAAAATTGGAAATTAACAAGTCACTAAAGATTCACTGTATCTGGGGACATTTCAAAATGTTAATAAAGCCGTACCTTAAACTGTGCTGTGCTGTAAACGTACTATCTTAATGTACTGTCACAGCCATGTCACAGGCTAAAAAAAGTGATAAACATCTAGGGAATAAGAATATAAGCAGCCAGATAGTTTTAGTCAGAAAGCAACAGAGAAATGAGAGAGACACATTCCAGAAAACCAGGGAAATAACAAAAGAACAAACAAGAAGGAAACATAAAAAAGCAGAAGGCAACAGAATATTCCACTTTCAAAAAGGACCAGACATCATCAAATCATTAGAAATATTTCCTGACTGCTATTTATGGTATAAGATACTGGTAACATTTCCAGTCTTGTTACACCACAGCACAGGAGGGGAGCGCCAACAAGTTTCCTTAGTTTCTCTCATTAGTTTTGAGTCAACATGGAAAAAAAAAAAAATAACAGGGATTTTTACCTAACTTTAAACTATCCCTCAAGAAAAAAAAGACAACCACAACTGGATGATGTTTAAGTAGCTAGAGACTCACTTTGGTGACTTGAGGTCTCGATGGATGATTTTGTGAAGGTGCAGATAATTCATCCCACT
The DNA here is from genome assembly GCA_013397275.1 of Burhinus bistriatus. Lineage (NCBI taxonomy): Eukaryota > Metazoa > Chordata > Aves > Charadriiformes > Burhinidae > Burhinus > Burhinus bistriatus. The sequence goes on from VYXH01012749.1 coordinate 1,066,416, forward strand.
TGCAATCCCCGTGGACCAATCCACAAGCAGCCGAGGGGTGACTTTCCGCCCTGCTCGCAGGACTTCGTAGAGCTGGCCATGTGCACAGTACTCCATGATAATACAGTAGCATGGGGCTTGAGTGCAAACTCCCCTGGCAAAGAAAATACACAGCTCGTGAGGATCAGCAGAGTAAAAGTCCCAGAGCAATTCTCAAAGGTGGCGATCAAGGGGTGGGAGAGTGAAGTGCTTACTCTGCCTGGGCAAGCCTCTGCTAATACCGCCTTACTGAACAGGAAGGGGAATGCTTCCTGCGTGCTTTGCACAGGAGGTGCCTCACTGATGACAGGGGTGGGTTTCCTTCAGCTTCCACACCTGCAGACTTGCAGGGTTCACAACAGGTGCTTTGTGAGCCTGCGTGCAAAGTGCAGCATTGGGTGGGAACAGCATCCATAGCTTGGTTTCCACAAGAACATGCAATGGAAGGATGACCGCCCATTTTGTCCTACAGACAGCTTAGTCCCTGGATTTTAAAAAGTTGGCCAGGGTACACATGCGAATGGCTCTTCCCGGAATAAAGGTATGTTTCTAACAAGTGTCACAACCTACTTGAACGCAATGATGTTAGGATGTTTGAGTTTCCGCAAGTGCTTGATATCTGTTTCGTTCTGATCTCTCACTTTCTTGATTGCCACCTCCTCCGCCCGGAATTTGCCGAGGAAGACGGCTCCCTGCGCGCCACTGCCCAGCCACTGCAGCTCCGAGATCTCCTCAAATGGGACCTCCCAAGTATCTAGACACAGGCAAGCAAAGGAAACAATGTAAAAGAACAAGACCACAAAAATGTTCTGCTGCAACGTCACACCAGCATGCATCTCGAGGTGGATTTTTCTGGGGGTGGTAGATGGCATCTGCTCCCCGTACAGGCACAGCTGAGGAACAAACAGCAAGTGCTCAGCCCCAGCTTCCCTTTCATCCAGCTCTTCTCCACCATCACAGTCGCCTCCAGCCTGCTCCTTCCCATCCTCCCAGCTGCTTTTTCAGCGGAGCTCACCACCACTGCTAACCCCTCGGGTGAGCCGCTTCGAGTTGGCAGGCAGCAATTTAACATACCAGGGACACTGGATCGGCAGTTTAGGGAGCAGGTCCTCTACTCCAAAACTGAACGACAATGGTATCTCTTAGAAAGCACATGACTCCATTGAAAAGCATAGATGAGAAAAAAAAAAAATTAACATTGACAACTAACCAAAAAAAAAAAAAAAGAAGGTTTTTTTTCCCCCCCGGAAACGGGGAAAAAAAAAAAAGAAAAAGGAAAGACAGGGATTTCTTCCATTTTCTCTTTNTTTTTTTCACCCCCTGAAACGGGGCAAAAATAGAAAGTAAAAGGGAAAGTCAGAGCTGGCAGGTTGTAAAATGAAGACCAGCAACCCCCAAGTTACCCAACACAAAGCACGTTAACCATCACTACCAGTCACAGAAAGAGGTCTTTCCCACACTGACATTATGTATATCAGTGTCAAAGGGGCAAAAAAATCTCATGCGATTCCTCCTCTTAGGTACTCGCATGCATCTTGTAGGGATACTGCCAGAGCAGTCCAGTAGCACTGTATAAACTGTTTCAAGACAGTTGTGCCCATCAAAACAGAAAGCCTTGCTGTCTGCAAGTCACCTTGAAATTACCTTAACATTCCACAAACAGCAAGATAAAACGCAGGCAATAATTTATTTACTGTAACTCAATAAATATGTAAGTTAGAGACTAAATTACTTAGCAGTTAAAACAACAAGTAACCCACTGATTTCAGAAATAAAAGAAAGTTGTGTCTGTGCAGATCCCTATTTCAGATCACTACAAAGATGTGTCTTCTCGTCTCATCCAGTCTCCGAGCCATTGGGGTGTTCCCAGGGCTGCAACTGGGATTATGCAAAAGTGTTTATTTTAGATACTGTCACCACTGAAGGGGGACTTATATACCCAAAGTGTCTCTGGACTGATCCTCGTTCAAATCTTTCCCTCAAATCATTCCTGCAACAGTCAGACACTAGCTGGATGCCTCCCGATGAATTACCGCTCTCCAGGCATGGCCAAGGAAAGCCAGCTCCCATCCCGAGCCAGACCCCAGCGCTCCTTCTGCTCACTGAACTTGAAAAAAAACCCATTGTTAATCTACAGCAAAAACTTCCTTTGACTTGGCAGGGCAAAGCTCAACCCTCAGCACATGGTTCTTCACAGACACAAGTCTATTTTCCATACCGATACATCTGCTTGCAACCTTACGTTGTACAAAAATATTAAGACAGCACATACAACTCTCAACTGAAATGCATTCTAACTAAGCAACCCCAGTAACCGTGGATTTGCAGCTGATGATCCCTATCCTCAGTTTTCAAGAATGCCATGACACTATAAAGGTGATACGGGTAGGCACTACCAGCAAATGTGTCCTTCGGTATTGAAGCAAGAAATGCCGATCCATTTAAGAACCTAACAGAAATTGAGGCGTGAAACATGCTGTGACCACTATGACCACTATCTTGACCACAGGACATTCAAGCATTTTAAAACAATAAGCATTCTTCTTCAGCCAACAACTTGAGTAATTTTTTGGCACAATACTTACAATTGGTATTTAATTCTTTAGACCTTTAAAGACAGGTCTATAAACAAGGAAAATAGAGGAAAATAAGGAAATTCAAAAATAAATTGAGAAGATTGTATTTCTATTTAATTCACAAATGCACTGCTTCTGAAAGAAGGTGGCAGATACAGTTGATCTTTGTGTTTGTTGATGAACAGTATTTTTACGTGGGCAACACTGAAACTACTCTGTTGCACTGAAAGAGCTGTTTCTTTACACGTGAGAAGACTGCCTTCCCTGTCCAAGGCACACAACATCGTCATTTCTTTCCCTGAAGCACCCTAAGTTTGTCAGCAGTAATGAGTAACTATATTGCTATCACCTAAGAGCCCTAATTTGCTCTTAATATTACCTATTAACCTCTGCAATGGCAAAGGCGGGGAGAGATCACAGAATCACAGGGGTTGAAAGGGACCTCTGAAAATCATCTAGTCCAACCCCCCTGCCAGAGCATGGTCACCTAGAGCAGGTGGCACAGGATAGTGTCCAGGAGGGTTTGGAATGTCTCCGGAGTCGGAGACTCCACCACCTCTCTGGGCAGCCTCTTCCAGTGCTCTGCCACCCTCAAAGTCAAGAAGTTCCTCCTCATGTTTAGATGGAACTTCCTATGGTCGAGTTTGTGCCCATTACCTCTTGTCCTATCACTGGGCACCACTGCAAAAAGACTGGTCCCATCCTCCTGGCACCCTCCCTTCAAGTATTTATAAGCACTGATGAGATCCCTTCTGAGCCTTCTCTTCTCCAGACTAAAAAGACCCAAGTCCCTCAGCCTTTCCTCATAAGAAAGATGTTCCAGTCCCCTAATCATCTTCGTAGCCGTCTGCTGTACCCTCTCCAGCAGTTCCCTGTCCTTCTGGAACTGGGGAGCCCAGAACTGGACACAGTACTCCAGGTGCGGCCTCACCAGGCCAGAGTAGAGGGGGAGGATAACCTCCTGCGACCTGCTTGCCACACACCTCTTGAAGCACCCCAGGATGCCATTGGCCTTCTTGGCCACAAGGGCACATTGCTGGCTCATGGNTCCACTGCCCTCCCCTCATCTATCCGTCCAGTCACGCCGTCGTAGAAGGCTATCAGATTAGTCAGACAGGACTTCCCCTTGGTGAATCCATGTTCGCTACTTCTAATAACCTTCTGTTCCTCCAGATGCTTTGAGATGACGCCCAGAACAAGCTGTTCCATCATCTTCCCAGGCATGGAGGTGAGGCTGACTAGCCTTTAGTTTCCCGGATCTTCCTTCTTGCCCTTTTTGAAGACTGGAGTGACACTGGCTTTCCTCCAGTCTTCAGGCACCTCGCCTGTTCTCCAGGACCTTTCAAAGATGATGGAGAGTGGCCCAGCAAACAAAGTAAGGAAAAGTTTACGTGCCTCCTCCTGCAAAGTCATCTCCTGTTTATTCGGTAAGATATATCCTTTCCCATATCTCACTTGCACCCTGACCATCAAGGACACAATTTCGGGAAGAATCAGTGTAGCAACAATCAGTGAAACATCCTACATCTTTGGGAATTTCAAGAACATAGAGCCAAACCATATATGTACCGTACAATGCAATCATAAGATAAAAATCGAAAAAACCCCTTTCACTGTGCAGGAGCATGTTACTACATTTCAAGACAGCCAACATCAGCGGTTCGTTTGGCTCCCGTAACATAACAGACACTGAAAAGCTTCCCAAAGAACGTGATGCTGATGGAGAAAAACATCGGACTACATTCAATTGAAAACCAGGGTTTGTTAGCTTTAGTGGTGCAAACCTGCATTTTCTACTACTACAACCCAAACCCACCGATTACAAAATACACCTAAATTACCCTGTGTATGTGCTCCCTACGGCTCCCTGGGACCACCCCTCAAGGACAACAGGCTGACAAGGGTCAATATTACAAAGTTAGTCTTACCAGTTCTGCAGAGGGGCAACAGGCAAGGCTGGAGAAGAGAGGACTCAACACACTGCCAGCTGAATACAGCTGGAATTTGAGACCGCACATGTCACCCAGAGGGCAGGTTATGAAGTCCTCCCCACTGCCTGTACAGACCCATTCTGAACGGCACACAATACCTTCAAGCAAAGAACGGTGAACTACAGCTGTTCCAGCTACGGCACATCTACATAGCAGGTACAATGAGAAACACAGCATGTGAGAGCTGATGCCGAGATCTCCGTCATGTCAACCAACAGCTTGAAACAGAAAAGGACTTGAATAAACCAGCTTCAAGAACTTGGGTGCATGGCTATGATGACTAACCATAGTTAAGTCAAACCACCTGCCCAAATGATCAGCAGGATGGCAAGGAGATACATCTAGACACACTAATCAAGACTTGACTGTACTGCCAGCCTTGTTCAAGAAGTCCATTAACATTGCTCAGCTAAACATCCTTTGAGATTGCCTAGACTTCAGGGCTTGTTACAGCTCTCCTAGCATTTCCCTCTCCTCCAGCAGAAGAGAGGTGAAAATACCTCCTACCAGGATGGAGCAGGTTTTATTCCAGACTCTTCTGGGCCTAAAGAAACCTGTGGGATACTTCCACTAAATAAATTAAATGTAATAGCAGCAGGAATTATGCAAGAGCTTGCGTTTCTAAGGTGATTAAGAACCATTTGAGTAGAACGATGGGAATCTGTTTCCCATGGGGAAGAAACGCAGGAGCAGCCTGAGCCATTGAGTCAATCTATTTGAAGCAAAGTTTTGTGGCTTGCCAGTGCTGGCTGCTTGCCAGCATTGGCATCATGACAAGAAGCATCTCTGGTTTACAAAAAACCCCACAAACACAAGCACACTTCATAAAGCACCTTGCTCCCCAGGTTTACACAAAAATGCACATGATGATGGTAAATAACTTGTGAAAAGGAAGGTGAAAGCAACTTCTGAAGACAGAGTCTTAATTCAACGGAAATGGCTTAGAAGTCTAATGAGTCTGTAGAAAACACAAATGAGTCTTACTATAAAGCACTAGAGTCCCAACAACCCAAATTAAATAACTAGGAGACACAAATTAAAGAACTAAGTATATCTCCCTGAAAGCACTTACCAACAGCCTTTAGAAATCAGGGTAAACAACTGGAAAAACATAGTCAGGAGTGATTTTATGGGTCAACCCCAAAATACCTAAACCTCAGATAATCAACTGGCAGCCACTGAACAATACAAAAGCAAACACTCCCTGAAGGAATGACTACTCATCAAGCCAGCAGAGCAATTAACAACAGCAATTGGCACTGCTTAGTCAACCAGTGGACCACCCAGCAGCAACTTCCAAGCTGACCAAAGTTCTGCCCAGCATGGGTCCTCAAGGGAAGCACAGAAATGCACTCCTTTTGATGACCATCTCAGATGCTGAGAAGGAAACTCAAGGAGTAATTTCAACAAGATGATAATGTGGAATCATGTAAAAGTTGTTCTTTTCCCCCATTCACCAAGTCACGAGCCAAGCCTTTACTGGCAGTCTGCACTCAAGTATCAAGGGCATGAAACCTATTTATATTTTACCACTTGTAACCACACCACTACCACCATGTGCTAGAGTTTGGGCCTGCAGGAGATCCAAAGTGGGAAAGCAGGGATGCTGATGTGCAGCAATAGCTACTAGCAAGCACCTGCAGGCAACATGAAGTCCCCCATGGCTGCAGGTCCAAACTGAACTCTTACCCTAGTTGTTTGATTCAGCCCAACACAAAGGACTGCTCCTGGATCGGGCTTAAAGTAACTGTTTCATAAAGAGGTGAAAAAAATCACCTGCACAAACCTACGGCACCAGACCAAAGCTGTAAATAAGCTCCCAGGGGAACGAAAGGCCACTGCAAGCCTCTCTTTACTGCTGGAAGGGCCAGAGACATTTCCTCAGCCTGTCTTCTCCAAATGCATAACACCTGCACTAACACAAACCTTGCATCCTCTGTGCTCCTGCGAAAAGACAGCAAAAATAAAAGCAATCACATACATCAGTTACTAAAGTGCTGGCATATATGTAGCTGATGAAACGCACACAAAGAAGATTTTCTGGTGGCAAGAAGCAAGAATGAGATCATCTGGAAAACAGAACATGAATATTCTGACAAAATCCTCAAGCTTTAACATAGAAGCAGTTTTAAAAGGTTTATCCTTGGATAACAGAAGCATACCACTACCATCAGAGATCTGCCCAACTGATCAGCTCCAGAGGAAAAAAAAAATAAATAAAATAAAATTAAAAAAAAAAATCTTCTCTTCGCTCTCATTTATGACGGTGAAGACATTGAAGATGCAGCTAAATCACACAGGCCACATATAGCAGAACCCAATTAATCTTCAGCCTTACCAGATCTGTAGCCATTTCAAAACTGCCCTTTTAGGAAGGGCCTAATGCCAACAGCAAATTGCAAAGGGTCCATGAGTCTATGGCTCTGAACAAGCTCATGACACTGAGAACAGCAAGGTACTTCTGTGTGTACAAAGAGGAGCTCTACGTGCACCCGCCAAACACAACACCACTCTCAGCTGCTCATTTTCATTAGTTAGCGCTTCAACCTTTTTTATTAGTGACTTTCATACAAAAGAAAGTGTCCCCTGTGGGCCATCAAAGCACACATTAAACTGTGGTCTCCAATGCATCCGCTGTCCCAATTATATGGGAAATACGATCTCTTTGCCTCACAGGTAGCTTTCCTGAAGCCACTCGTCCCAGCTTACAGGCACACACAAGCATGTGATGGCTCAGCAGCTCCAGGTGATGAGACACGCCTGACCTGGGGAGATACCGCTTTTATGGGATAGTCACAGAATTGCTGGAAGCAGCTGGTGTAAGTGCGGCTGTGTCCTTTCCCTGGAAAGTTTCAGCTTCACTTAAAAACACTGAGCATCCAAAGTAAAGCAGCGTAACACAGACACACTGACACCATGCCTCTTCCAAATGTTAGCCGACTGCTCTGAAGCTCCTTCTCCTTCACAAGGGAGGTTCCCCAGCCAGACACAGTCTCTTCCAAAACTCACCACACCTAACTCCATGTATTGTGCAATCACCCCAATAGCATTAATTCCGCAAGGAATTTTCAGTCACTTTTTTTATTTATAGACTCAACCATGTGTGACATACCGAGTTTACAACACGCAGACGAAACTTAGAACCAACTTTGCCAAAGGACTTCAAAAACAAGTAAACTCTTGCTGAGCACACAGGTCTGAGAGACAAGAGGCTGCTGCTTAGGAGGCACCTGCCATGTTGCAACGCAGGAATGGATTTCCCTGCTCAGAGCTATGAACTGGAAACGACTGATTCTATGAAGGAGGAGTAAGTTTATTTCAAGGCAGATTCACCCAACATGTCATTTAACAGCTCTACTTCCTCCTATTAGGAACCATTCCCCAACCCAACTCTAGGGTTTAGGTATGAACCACTCAGATGGGCTTTCTGACCACGTTACCTTACAATTTGTCTGTGACGCAAAACCATTTGATTAATATCGAGTCATGATTGCAGCAATATGGGAGACTTCTACCTCACGGCACAGTACGGTGGCCAGGCTGTTCCCATTTTCAATAAGCCTCAACCATTTCAGCTCCTTAATTCTAATGACAGCTTGTTCTTTTCCCATCTGCCACTTCCCTCCCCCTGTACTAGGGGAGAAATTAGACACTAAAGGCAGAGCATACTCTGCTCTTTAGCTTTCCGTAACCGCTAAAGATATATGTATGGGATTGACTGGGACATTACTTATTCCCAAACTACATATTTTATCTACATATATATATATTTTTATACTCGCACACACACTTATACATTTTATACATTTACACTTACACATTTATACGCCTAAATGAAAAAGGTATAAACATTAAAGGACATATTTCTGGAAAGGTAAGTACTGAATGATATTTGAAAGAGTAAAGTTAGTCCTGAACAAAAAGACATAAAAGTTCATGTAATATGCCCACAGAGAAGCAATACTTCTGCTATTTGGTGGTCCACTGGAGACAGCCTTCGCATACACATGCAAGAGTAGAAACACCTATGTTTATCATCTGGTACAATGAAAATCCCTATGCCTGTGTTTTTCATCTGGCATAAAAACACTGCAGAAATGAAGTAGTTGGTACAATCCCTGCGTTCAACACAGTGCTTTCTGATCCTCACTTACACAAATACTCCATTCAGATTCACACCTTGTCACAACAGCCCAAGGCACGGGTCAACACAGACAATTGTTTTTGACTCCAGCACGAGCTGCCTTTGCTACAAATGACAGCTGTTGGCTGTACAGTGCAGGATTTCTCTTTGCAAACCCATAACAGGGCTGCACGAGACAAAAATGGTCACATGGAAAGCTGGGAAAAATCCCTGGGTTGCTTTCCTCATCTTCACACATTGCCCCAGAAGCAATAAAGCTTTGCTTCCCTACTTACCTTGCTGTTGCAGTTTGTAGTCTGTGGAATATGCCTTGCCTATGATGTTCCACACGGGCCTCAGACAACCAAAAAGTCCCTCAAGAAACCCACCGCTCCCACTGCCCGATCTGTTGAACTGGACTTTAACATCATCCGCTCCACTGTTGCTCTCTCCATCCATAGCGTTCCTGTTGCCCTGAGGAATGGCTGTTTCAGATTCATCCTGCTCTCGCAGCTGCAGTACGCTGTTCTCAAATTGGTCCCTAGAGTCCTCGCTGATGCTGGTCAGCACTGCTGCAGTGACCGGGCTGCTCATGTTTTCAATGAGGTCTGTCTGCAGCAAGCCCTTCTCACGCACATCCTCTATGAGCTCAGGGGACGGCTGGTTTCCAGTAGGTGCGTGTTCATCATGTAACCTACTAAAGTCTTTATCTTCACAGAAAGGTTTGCCAATTGAGTTTGGAGAGGAAGACAAGCTCAGGTGCTCCTGAGTACTGGCCATGATGACGTGAGTGTGCATCAAGGAGATGGCCTGAGTTGGTACTTAGAGAATGAGTACAACGCAATTCAGATGTGACACATGGACCCAGTACCTGAAATGAGAGGAAAAAGAACAACTTTCAAATTTTTATTTAAATATTTTCACTACGTGCACTTTCACAGAGGTGAGCTGATAATTAACTAGACATTCCAGACAACTGCTGATACTTAGTAAATAATTACTGCCCTAAAAGAAGCAAATAAATTATTCCAACAGAAACTCCACTCACTCAGTACTCTCAGTAATCTGCAGCAGGAACTGCCTGGTAAACAAACACCACAAGTTTTACACAGAAGCCTAAAGGTCAAAACCATCTCTCTGCAGCGAAGAACTGTTTCTTCATGGTTACTATAGCATTTATCAGACTGAAGCTGACCCTCAGGTGTTTCTCAGGTAAGGTTTGAGTCCAGTCACTGTTTCTGGGTCTGGCACAGCCCACAAGCTCAGGATTCCTCTGCAAACCCTCGAGACAAGGGGTTAGAGAAGCAAAGCACAGCAATACAGGTACCGAGTCCACCAAGGGATGGTCTGTAGCTGCTCCACCTAGTTATGACCATCTCGGTCCTTTCAAGTTCAACGTAGCAAGTTATGTTACATTCTCTAACCATGTACATGTCACTCTCATAAACTACTAAAACTTAGAGAGCTCCATGGGAACAGCATACCCTCCTCTCTGATCTCCCTCCTTCCACAAGCCTGAAGAGCATCTCCTCCCACCGCTCTCCGCTTTCTTCCTGCATGAAGTTCCTGGTAGGTTGCATATAAATTCAGAGCTGGCGTCCCTTTTAAGAAGTTCCCCCATCTCTTGCTATGCGCTCCACTGAAAGACCCTTTTTCTACAATCCAGCGTAGTTTCACCTTTCTACAGAGGCAGGCCGATAGCCGGGGGTTGCACTGCCATAGCTGCCCACTGCCAAAGCACTTTGCTGGGGTACAGCCACTTCTGAAACACAGGTCTGTAAATTTGTGCCAGAAGTCATTAAGCGCATTCAGCCTGTAACATGGAACAAAGTCCGATNTTGTTAAAAAGTAAGATCAGTTACACTGGGTGCAAAGTCCCGGGCTCTGCAAGCAGCCACTGAAATGCAGAAAAAGGTGGCCAGGTAGCATGCAGCCAATCGAAACGGAACAGCTCAGTTCCGTAACTTCTCCAGATGAGGTCATTACAGAGACAAGAGACAAGACCTTCAGCCTGCTGTAGGAAAAGCTCGTGCCCCGCGCTTCAGTTCCTCTCCAACAGCAGAAGCAAATGGGAACAGCCAGGAACCCGTTTTACGTTCCTGTATTTCTCCCTGATCACATAAAAGCTTTATTGGAAGAATATAATTTAGGCTGTAAACTTCATTTTTTAAAAGAAAGCAAAATAGCAAGCGAGGCAAAAATTGCAGTACAGTCCATAGCAGTAAAGGAGCTGAATTAGACTTGGATGGGAAGCTCCAGAGCTGGTTATTCCTGAGCTACCTGTGCCCATCCTTACAATGCCTGATCCCCCAGCCGCAGGGGGGATTCTCAGAAAAATACCAAAACAACTCCAGTTTGGCGCTCCTGGGCACTGCCCCTGCTCATTTCCAAAAGTCTGAGAGAGACAAGTGATTCTTTCAGCAAAAGCAAAATGTGACCAGTGTTCCTATAGAAGAATCTGCTTTTCCTAACACAGCAAATTAAGCAATGCAGGTAAACCATCAGTCAGTTTCCCCTGCAGGAAAGCCTAGAGTAAGAGCCAAAACAAGAATTTGGGATAACAGCATCCCAATAGTATCTTAAATTTAACAATGGGAAGCGCATTAAGGATTAAATCAGACTCGGAGGATAAAATTGTATTGCTGTTACACAACACTCAAAATACAGTATCTAATAAAAGCTAGGATTTTTCCTGTGTAGTTTTCTGATGTCACAATGCATGATCGTTTAAGATTTAACAGAGAAAGAACAGCTTTTCCTCTACATATTTCATATTTTCCTGTTTTCTAAATGGATTATCAGCATCATGCATGACTCCTCCTTCCCTCATGCATCTCTTGCTTGGAAAGTTAAGCCTCTCTCTCCCATCCTGCTGCTGAAGCACCACACCATATATATGTTACGCTGCTAAGAGCTACTAGAGCACCGTGACCCTCACTTCACTTCTACTGTGATATTATTTGCCCTATGGACACCTGCAGCCTCCCACCGAGATCGGGGCTCAATGCAGCAGGCAGTGCAAGTGTGCAGAGAGAATCCCTTTTTTCTGATCTCAATAAAAAGACAAAGTTTAGGCAAGTCTTAGGTGGTACTGGGACCGGTACTATTTAACAACTTTGTTGGCGACACGGATGTTGGTATTGAGTGCACCCTCAGCAAGTTTGCTGACAACACCAAGCTGTGTGGAGCGGTTGACACACTGGAGGGAAGGGATGCCATCCAGAGGGACCTGGACAGGCTCAAGAGGTGGGCCCGTGCCAACCTCATGAAGTTCAACAAGGCCAAGTGCAAGGTCCTGCATGTGAGTTGGAGCAATCCCATGCACAAATAAAGGTGGGGCAGAGAATGGCTCGAGAGCAGCCCTGACGAGAGGGACTTGGGGGTGTTGGTGGATGAGAAGCTCAACATGAGCCACCAATGTGCACTGGCAGCCCAGAAGGGCAAACTGCATCCTGGGCTGCAATCCCAGCAGGGTGGCCTGCAGGGCGAGGGAGGAGATTCTACCCCTCTACTCCATTCTCGTGAGACTCCACCTGGAATACTGGGTCCAGCTCTGGAATCCCCAACAGAAGAAGGACATGGACCTGTTGGAGCGGGTCCAGAGGAGGCCACAAAGATGATCAGAGGGCTGGAGCACCTCTGCTCCAAGAACAGGCTGAGAGAGTTGGGGTTATTCAGCCTGGAGAAGAGAAGGCTCCAGGGAGGCCTTATAGCAGCCTTCCAGTATTTGAAAGGGGCCTACAAGAAAGCTGGAGAGGGACTTTTTACAAGGGTATGTAGTGATAGAACAAGGGGTAATGGCTTCAAACTGGAAGAGCCCAAACCATTCCATGAATCTGTAAGTCACCCGCATTTTCTGTGGTGTATAGTAGGCTGGTCACAGAATTACAGGCGTATTGGTTGGAAAGGACCTCTGCAAGTTATCAGGTTCAACCTCCCTCCTACCTGCAGCAGGGCTATCACAGAACAGCTCAGCCATGGCTATGATGACCCAGCCAAGCACAAACCCCCAGATTCAGGGACATGACAGCTGCCTTACCAGGTCAAATTGCCTTCTCCAAGACTTAGCCGTTTCAAATTAAAAAAAGCCTTTAAGCACAGTGCCCTGCCAACTCACATGCCACTGTATCTGCTTCATGGGGAGAGGAGGCATGCAAAAGTTACAAAATTATTTTCAAACCAGCATGATACAGCCTTATTTAGGTACTTACATAAGCAGCCTGATTTTTCAGAGGTGTAGCGCACTCATTGTTTTGAGAGCATGAGACGGCAGCATTTATTTTAAAACAACTTTGTATCAAGCCAACTTGAAGTAAAGTGGTCCAGATACATTGGCAGAGGGTAGAAGGCGGTTTCTACCACAATGCATCAATGATGACTTGTTGGGGAAATGATTTTTTTTAATTATCTTATATTATAGTAAATTCTGCAATGTGCAATCTCTTTCCTTAGCAAAATTTGATTTAACACAGACAAATTAGGTTGTCTTCGACCCGACCTTGCCATCTCTTCAGACAAGGGATGAGGAGCATTTCTCAAGCTTTACCGTCATGCCTCCACTATTCTCTTGGTCAGAGTACCAAAGACACGGCTGAGACTGTTCATATTGAACTCTTCCCAATAAAAGAAATCTTAGTTTCATTCAATGCAAAGAAAAATATTTTCTTGAAAGTTTAAAGTTTCATTATATATAGACTGTTTGCCATTCGGGATGTTGATGATCTGTATGTGCCTCCTTAACTTTTACAGTGAAGAGCATAATTGAGTGGCGTTCTACCTTACCAGTGCTTCTGCTGTAGCAGTCTTCAAGTCAAAGTTGAAAGCTCTGTGTGTGTAGGAGGATTGTGTGTGTATTTAAGACACTCAGATTTCACAAAACGCTTCTGCAAAAGCAGACTTCAAGGCAGACCCTCTGGTCTGAACTATTTTGATGAGTTCATGCACTGTGCAGCTAACCAATTTATTTTACATCTATAAGGAAATTTGAGGCTCAGTGTAATTTTGTACCATCACAACTTCTTGTAAATGATTCCATTTCCAGGCAAAGCATTTTCCCAGGCAAAATCCCACCCTGCACAAAAGGAGCACAAAAGGAGCACAAAGTGCACCTCTTCTGGGAAGAGTGAGACTGCACCTCAACACATCAGGCAGCCCGAACTGCAGTTTAAAACTATTAGGAAAGTGACAGTTTACCCAAAGCAGCACCACAGTGGTTGAATCGGTTATCGCAATGCATGGTCTCACACTGCCTGATACTGGTCTGCTCCTGGAAACATCCATCTAGTGTTCTCACACACACACACACAGAGCAACCAAAGCACGCAGCTGCCTATACAAGCCCAATATTTATGAGAGTGTTACAGCAATGGGCAGGTTTGAAGACATGGCAGAGTTAAACAAATGCCTTGCATGGACCATAATGGAAGTTTCTCCTTTAAAGAGCTGTGCTAAAAATAGAGTAGTAAATCACAATTCCAGATACAGCACAGAAACAAAATGTTAGTATGCTGTAAAGGTTGCGTAAGTACAAAGCGGTCACCACTCAGTTTCCTAACAGCACAAGTGGCTGTCAATATCAAGTTTGTTTCCTTGAAGCACTATTTCCTATATTACCCAGTCAAGTATATTCTATGCTTGCACTTCCAATATACAAAGGAAATAAAAGCAACTGTTCAATACACTTTTAAGTGCTGAAAAAAGAGCAGCTGGCAAAAACTAGCAGACTGATACATGGCAAATATCAAGGACAGAAGATTCCTGTCCATATGACTACTTACATTCATGACCTGAAAAGTCACAGCAGTCAGGTGAAGCCCCCGGTGACTGGAAAAAGGGAAACATTGCACCCATTTTTAAAAAGGGTAGAAAGGAGGACCCTGGGAACTACCGATCTGCCAGCCTCCCCTCTGTGCCTGGGAACATCATGGAACAGAAGTTATGCAGAGGCACATGGAGGACAGGGAGGTGATCCAAGACAGTCAGCATGTCTTCACCAAGGACAAGTCCTGCCTGACCAACCTCACGGCCTTCTATGATGGAGTGACTACATCAGCGGACAAGGGAAGAGCTATGGATGTCATCTATCTGGACCTCTGTAAGGCCTTTGACACAGTCCCCCACAACATTCTTCTCTCTAAACTGGAGAGATATGGATTTGATAAGTGAACTGTTCGGTAGATCAGGAATTGGTTGGATGGTCGCATCCAGAGGGTAGTGGTCAACGGCCCAATGTCCAGATGGAGATTGGTGACAAGTGGTGTCCCTCAGGGGTCCATACTGGGACCAGTACTGTTCAATATCTTCACCAATGACAGAGACAGCAGGATCGAGAGCACCCTCAGCAAGTTTGCAGATGACACCAAGTTGAGTGGTGCGGTTGACACACCTGAGGGACTGGATGCCATCCACAGGGACCTGGACAAGCTCGAGATGTGGGCCCCTCTGAACCTCATGAGGTTCAACAAGGCCAAGTGCAGGGTCCTGCACCTGGGTCAGGGCAACCTCCAGTATCAGTACAGGCTGGGGGATTGAGAGCAGCCCTGCTAAGAAGGACTTGCGGGTACTGGTGGATGAAAAGCTGGATATGAGCTGACAATGTGTGCTTGCAGCCCAGAAAGCCAACTGAATCCTGGGCTGCATCAAAAGAAGCGTGGCCAACAGGCCGAGGGAGGGGATTCTGGAGTTCCCTTGCTTTGTCCTCATACTCAGTGTGATTTCCTTCTGGCTACGTCAGGTACAGCAAGGTAACTACACCTTTGTGCACTAACATGACTGCATTTATGTGTCATCTCCAGACCAGTGTAATACTCCTGGCTTGGGACAATACTTCAAAATGTTCTAGAATCTAACAAAAATGCAAAAAGCATGCTTACAAAGTGTAGTTATCTCACTTGCAGCTGAGTTCTCCTGCCCCTTGTGATTACCTCTCAATTTCTAAAGGGAATTTTTACAACAGGTTGATACAGTTCTCTCCCATCTCTTGACCTTCCACATTGTACAACTTTAGCACAGCAAAGAACTGAGAGGTGCTGAGCTGGCAAGTACCAGAGCTTTGGCTGTCACTTCTGAGCTTTGGCTGTCACTTCTGACCTTTGGCTTTTGAAATCACATGATTTTATTTCACAGGATTCCAACAAACTCGTTCTTAACCTGGTGTCTTGGTGAGGAAAGTGCTGTATGAGTGGACCAGACACTCCTCTTATGCTGCCATTTTATGGTTTTACATTACTTGGAATATAAGCTTATGTTTTGCATAGTTGCTTTAAACACGAACTGTAATAGCAGATTTATTAATAGAGAACAAGTTACATATCATCAAAATGCAACCTCTTTGTTTTCAGGGTTTTGGGGTTTGTTTTGGGGTTGGGTTTTTTTTTTTTT
>VYXH01012749.1:1082560-1096215 GCA_013397275.1 Burhinus bistriatus
AAAAAAAAAGGTTCTATTTTGTCAGGTTTTCAAAAAAGAAACTACACTATTAAGCTAGCCCATATTAACCCGGTGCAGTGTAGCTCACATTATGGGCAAATCTTTAAGCTAACTATGGAGAAGCCCAAGGCAAAAGCCAGAAGTTGTTTTTAAGCAATCAATCTCTTTCTTGAGACACACTGCTCCTTCAAGGAAGGATGCTTCTTCCACATCACAACATATGTCCCCTCTCACACCCACATGAATGCTCGGCCATGAACCAGCCTTATTTTTAAATATTACAATTATGACATTGCCAAACCATAATTAATTTCTGATAAAACAGTTGCAAATTCTTCATCTGACCTACTTGAGATTTTCTGACTGTCACTGCAACAGCTCTGAACACAGTTGTGCATGTACCCTAACTGACTCTACAAGAAAACAGCAGATTTATCTGGGAAAACTGAAGTGTTGTAACACTGGCTTTTTTTTGTGCTTTACCCTGTTCTTTCTGGTTGTCAAATAAACATTACGCTACTTCTGTACCTACAGCAGAATACTGACTGGAATATATATACTTTTAATCCCTTTCTCCAGTAAATACTTGGATGCCACCTCAACATAAGGCAACTAACTTCTGCAGACACTATAATAATTTCCTAAGCTACGCAGCAGCAATTGCTTAGGGTTTACAACTATCGTGATCATTCTAAAATGTTAACAAAATAATTTAACACAGCCACAGGCATTAAGCATGTGAGACCACAGACACGTAACTATGTTGCATCTAGCTATGTCCATATTATCACAACAGAAGCTTGAATTCATTTGTCTGCTGACTTCAGTTAGCCTTTATTCAATATATTGTCTATCCTAAAACAGAGATGCATCATTTTTGGCAAAAGTGAATTTACAGTTGCAATATACTTTTGTCTGTCACTGTATCGGCAAGAAAGAACTCTGTCTAGCTTTCTGGTCTGAACCCTTTCTGACAATGACAAAAATAGGATGGTACACCAGTCAAAAAATATTTATAATGGCCGAATTCAAGCTCTGCACATAGAGCCAGCTGGAGGTTTGCTACGCACCTTATACATTCCAATGAAACCTGCTAGAGTAGAAATAACTGGCACGTACACAACAGTGTAAGAAGCCGTCATACCACACCAGAACGACAGGTTCATCTATCCCCATTTCCTGCTTCCAAAACCCAAGAAAAGGATCTGCAGACAGCGAAACCTCTCCAGGGCAGTCCCACCCAGCAGCACACAGTGGTATTTTTCTATTCTATAGCCCACAACTGTATTTTTCCTGTGTAAATGTGTCAAAGAATTTTTTTTCAACCAGAACACTTTGGCAACCACTATGCTGTGGCAAGGAGTTTTGTAGCTTAACCATATGTTGCATAAGGTAACACCAACTATTCTTCACTTTGCATCTCTCATCTAATTCCACTCTTTGAACAACCAGTTTCAATGACACCTGAACCCTATTTATTTTCTTAACACCAGCTGTGATTTCATCCTCCCCTCTGAGATCTTTTTTCAAATCTAAAAATTCCCACGCTACCTACTCATTCACCCTATGATAGTTGTTCTGTACCTTTGATCACCTCTCTACACCTTTTCCATTTCTCCTATATCATCTTAGAAATGGGGGAGTAAGACCACAGACAGAATCCCTGATGTGGGCACACCACAGAAATGCACGCAGGTATAATGATCGTTTTTGTTCTTAAATTCTTTCCTAACTATTCCTCTAATGCTACTTGATGCCCAAGTGTGCTTCAGGATGCTGAGCTAACTTCCATAGGTCTCTTACAAGCTTAAGATCTCATTCCTGAGCAGTAAAAGCTAGTTCAGAAGTTCAGAGCCTAATTCTTATGTGCAGAATGTTAAGATTAAATTGGATTTAATCAACGCTGAATTTTACTGACATTTTATCACCCAAGTTCATGAGAGCCTTCCAGTATTCTCTGCAATTGGCTTACATGTTTATTATCCTGAATGCCGTACTTCCATGGTCTCACAGCCTAAATGGTCTTGCTTCAGCATATTCCTAAATGATGGGGATAAGGAAAGAAAAGGTGGAAAGAGCACGAGTAGTGCAATCTCCAAAGCAGAGCCATACAACAACTCCTTTTAGAGAAAAATGTTTCAACATTGCTATTTATCCCTACTCTTATTTCATACCATTTAATCAACCATTTCTCTGCGAGACGGGTATCCCTGTTACTTTATAGCTGTTTAGTTTCTTTAAGAGTCTCTGGTAAGCATTCTTGCCAAAATCCCAACAGATTGTATCAACCAGATCCCCTTTTCTCACATGCTCTTGACTCCTCCAAAGAAATATAATAGATTCCCAAGGCGTTACTTCACCTTAAAAGAACTGTGTTGACTCTTATCCCCACATGAGATTTGTGCATCTGCACTGACTCTCAGATTAGGAGTGAATTTCTACCTCCACAAACACTAGACAAATATTTAACTAGGAACTCCTTCAACATAAGGTCACAGATTTGTGGGGGGTGGAGAAGTGGTGCTTGATTTGGAAAAAGAAATCAAGCATCCACTTCTTTTTTTGGCACGAGGAACAGACAAAGCAACAATAACAAAAAATTTAAAAAATTATCATCTCTGCGAACAAGGCAGACAAAGAGCCAATCCAGCCTCCCTTATATTTCAGGGAGACCTCTTCAGCTGATTTCAGTGAAAGCAAGATTGATTCCTGTTTCACCTGCTAGCCAGCTTTGCAAAGCCCAGCTTGTGCTATAAGCAGCTTACATAACTGTGTATTTTCAGCACTACATACATAAATGCTTCCTCTATCCTGTATAAGGTATTTTTGGATCTGCTAAAATGCTACTGTGTTCTTCCAGGGCTTTGCATTCTTCTGCTCAGAAATTGCATAATCTGATGCCATAGAAAATAAGCGATGTTGCATAATGACTCGTATATTCACTGCAGGATTTTGGTACTACATGTTTCCATTGCAAAGCAGCCCTTCTCGGTGGTTCTGAATGGAGGTCCTTGGGTTTTGAAGAAAGGATAATCTATCAGCCACCTGCCTTTGGGGGTATGGGTAACAAACCAGGGGCCATCTCGTACCACATTGTTACAGGAATTTAACTTCACAAGAATCAGTTTAACTTTGTACGCCCATTTGCTACTTCTGTTTTCCCTCACTCTGGTTGTTCACATGTCTTGAGCTACAAGCACATACTGAACACGAGAAGTTTCATATACAATGTTCTGACGTCTAATTGACCATTGATACTCTCCATCACAAGCTCATCAATACTACTGCAAAACGATTAGCTGGTATAAAAGACAGACTAAACACTGATTAGCCTTTTATGCTATTGAATTACTATTGGAATCTGTCTTACATCAAAATCTAGAAATGACCTTAAGTTACACTCTTCTCTTTCATCTTTCCAGCTGCCCTCATAGTATGAAACAACTTTTAAAACCCAGTCGCAGACTCCAGGCTCTGCTCTACTCCTTGTCTCTCCTCATCCTTCAGAATTCTGCACTTTTTTCTTACCTCATTAAAGATCCATGTTATATTCCTAAAGAGCAGTAACAGATTAAAGGATTTAAATTCAAATATTTTACAACACAAAACCCAGGAAACACTCAAAGTTAGGTTCACAGATGCCTTACAGCTGCTTTGGCATTGCCACCTGAAGCCATTAAAATGTTCCAGTACTACCAACGAACAGTAGCTTGTAATTTTCCTCACTTACAGAACTGAAACATCATATTTTCCTCCAAGGAGTAGTGTTAAGATTAATTAACGTCTGAAAGATCTTTGAGGGTGAAGATCGATATCAAAGTGCTATTTTCAGGAATCCAGTGAATGAATCAAACTCTCACTTTAATTCATGAGAGGCATCAAACTGGTCTCAGGTAAATTCACTCACACACTTATTTTTGTAGTAGATATGAATTATTCAATATTCGCAAAGCACACTTGGCATGCAAAAGCTATGCACACGAATTTCTCAGTGCTAACAGCTTACGTGCGTCGTACCCAGTACTAAAGTAACTAAACAACTCTCCATGAAAGTACAAAAGTTACTATGGTACGTGCAATGCTTTGGCTGCTGTAAACATTGTGCTAAGTGCAATGTGTGCACCTGATGGGAAGGGGAAGGGGGCACTTGAAATCCAGCTGGCAGGTCTCTCGGATGAGAAACGACAGTAGTACTAAGTTGTATTTAGTAAGCACCATAACACTTCTAGAAGAAAAGAGGATTACTCCTTGATAGAGAAGCAAGTACAACGACTTGCTCAGGAGTCTCTGGTAAGCCCATATTACCGACACAGCGCAAGGGGTTAGAGCACCATCCGAGAGGTGTGATCCTGGTCCTAGGCCACTCGAGCTTTATGTGATGGTAACATAACCAAGACAGCACACGCAACACCCAGTCACGGACCAAAGAACCGTAGAGGAGCCTGTGGAGGCCTGACATGCCACGTGCCATCTAACACCCCGCACAGACCTTCCAAAGCAGTGCTCAGCCCCTTGCTTCATCCCTACCAGATCACTTTTGGGCTACGGTTGATAAACCAACATCTGAGAATCTCCTCAGGCGCAAAAGGATGGTGACATTAGATTTTCTGTGTTTCAGCAGAAAAGTCACATCGGTACAGCTGCATTTCTGATTTTGGTGTCCTCCAGAAGGTAACAGAGTAACGGGATGGGGACAGGAAAGGACAAACATCCCTGGAATGAAGAAAATGTCCACACAGAGAGACCTCCATTCCTCGAGCCCACTACACTGGAAGAAGTCCAGCCTCCCACCCACACCCCTCCACGACTTTCTCCTTCCTTCCCCTCCAGCACCTCTCAACCCCGAGTTCACGACTGCTCCAGAAGAAACAGCACAAACAACTACAGGTTCACTGGAGGATTATAAAACCCATGTACTTTATACACAGAAAAAACATCTATTCTTCACCCTGGCCTACACCCAATTGCTGCTAATGCCTTTGAAGTCACTCCAACGGCCAACTTTTCAGTTGAAGTTGTAAACAGGGGAAGAGGACAGAGGTCTAAATACACGTTGAGTATTTATAGGGGTGCCAGTAAGTGTACACAGTGTTTCTGCTCCTGGACCAGCTTGGCATTCCTGCCGCAGCTGCCAACTTGCTGTTCAACCCAAAGCAGTATGTGTTTTTGGTGAAATATTTACCCGCTCTTCCCCAAGAAGAGAGAGTGATTTGCTGTAATGTCACAAAACCAGCAGCCTACAAAAGACTAAAGTCCATGCACTGGACATATTTGCCAAGGAGAGATTAAAAAAAAAAGTCCCATAAGCTGGGCAGGGCTTGCTGAAGTGCCAAACCCTGGAGAGCTTCAGCCTCTGCTGCAGATGCAGAGGTAACATTTGCCTCAGTTGACCCATTTTGATTCAGTTATGGCTGAGAAACTCACTGGAAGTTGTAAAAGCAGTAATTCTGCTGCTGTCTTCCTCCAAACACAGGCTCTCAGGTGACAGCTAGGCTAAAATGCTCTATGCACGGCAAGGTTCAGGCATCTTCTCCTGCCTACCCTGGCCCCAGGGACCACAGCCGAAGAGGAATCTGCACTGATTTTAAATCTGTTCATATCACCAATGTCTGACTTTTTTCATTTTTATGTATGAAAGCTTTCTTTATAGACTCTGCCATTTTGAGAAGTCCTATTATTTGAAATCCACTCCACACATCTCAACTGCAGAAAGCCTGGAACAGGTACCAGATACAAACAACTCCAGTCTAACCAGTCACCATCTCACATTTGCTGTAAAGAAGTCATAAGAAAACAGGAAATACTGTAACACCTTTCTTATCCTGCCTCTGCTTAGAGCAAAACCATATTTTAATAACTACTAATTGTGTTTAAACTGCTTACCTATGAAGAGATTTTCAAATAAATCACTATTTAATTTTCTGAACCACTGGAGATAAGCCACTTACCAACTCTTTACAATCGAGGACAAAAGAGGAAGGTTAGTAATGCGAACGGAAAAAAACCCAACCACCCACACATTTTTAAACACAAGTTCACGTATGGCAGGGACTCTAACTGCTTTTCTGTGCTAGCAGTTATTTGCTAATTCCAGGCATAGGGGTGAAAATGAATGCCAGCTATAAATTTACCTATCAGGCAGCAGGGGACAAAGACAAATCTGAATGACAGGGCCATTCCAGATCAAAGAATTAGACTGGAGGCCCAAAATACAGGAAACAAAACTGGTGTTAAAGCAAAACAAACAAAAAAAACCCACTACATCAAAATCATGATTTGTTTTTCGCAGCCAAAGTGTGTTACAGAAACAGAGGTTCAAAGGGTTGTCTCTCTCTAGAAACAAGAACCTGTATACATTTGGGGACACAACAAAAAGGATAAGTACAAAAACTTTTAAACCAATGACAACTTTAACCTCCATGTTCTCGGATATCCCAAGATGTCTGTGGCTACACACACAGCAGTTACTGTGAAAAGTGCCCATATTTGCAAGTCTGACTGGCTGAATCTCTCTCTCATTTCACTCATCCATTTGGTTTTTATTTCAAATATTTTCATATTTTCTCCCTCAAAATTATCGATCAAAATACATTCCTTGGGTATCTTCTATTGAACAGGCTGCCTACTGATAAAATCAGTATATCCAAACACATGGGCCTGATGTCATCTTTCTCCAGATCAACTTAAAATACCCGATTTTTCATTTACTTGAGAGACATGTGGCTTGATACGAATAAGCTAGTGCAGTACCTAAACCACCTCCCCAAAACAAAAATAAAGAACAGCTCCATTCATTTCATTGGGAGAAAACATGACATCATGCCCCATTCAGGTAAGCAAGAATATGACAAATCTTGCCCCAGTGAACAGTATTGTTAACTGCAATGGTAGTCCCAGCTTCCTCATTATTAGGAAAATGAGGGGTAAAAATCATGTGTTCAGCACAACAGAGACAGCTCAAACTGCTATTTTAAATAATAAAGGAACAAATTCCTAGCCCGCTGATAGAAACAAAACCACATCTCCTCTTCATCTCAAAAATAAAATCAAATTATTTATTACTGTAACACAACGGAAGAATTGTTCAATTAGCCCACGAGGAAAAAAAAAAATTACCATTTACCACAGGCAAAAAATACAATTCTGCTTCTTTATACTATCTATAGTAATTCCTATGTCAGACCCTGTATATTCCATATGTATCCATTCTCCATTACCATTCCCTTCCCCTTTAAAAGGGGGGCACAAGAAGATAACGTGCAAAATTGCAACTGAAAAATGTCTAGCACACCAACAAGCAAAAGGACAGGCCAGCTATTGGCTTTACATGCAGTGATGGATAAATTCAGGTTTTACATTTCCTCTTCCCTTCTCTCAGCATCATTTTTTCAGCCCTTTCACATCACAAATGCAACATCCATCTGTCCTTCTGTAATAAATGGCGAAAGGGTAACACTGACCGTTAAACACGCACACACCAACACACACGCTTTAAAAAAAGACATTTTCATCTAAATACTTACAAGGATTAAGATTTCCTATGTGATGCTCCATTTTCTTGTTTTAAAAAGATGGAAGGCAAAAAAAAAAAAAAAAGGAAGTGTTGCAAAATAAAAGGAAATTCCACCCACACAATCCTGCAGCCTGCTGCAAAGAAGCACAGAAGCGTGCTGACGTCACAGATTCATGAATGGATGTAAATCGGGCTGTTTCGAGATTCGGCGGCGCTGGCTGGGGCTGCGCAGAGGGAGAGGGGAGTGGGGGGGGCAGCCAATCCGCTCAGACACCGCCAGCTGCCTTCTGTCAACAAAAATCTGGGCACCCAACAGCCCGAGCCCCCCACCAAGCCACCCCGAAATGCCAGGCTCCCCTGCTAGCCAGGAGGGCTGTGCGCCTCTGTACTATGTGGGCAAGGCAGGGAGGGGTGGGAGGAAGAGGACACTGAAAACAATTTGTTGGTAACTGAAGTGAAGCCGTTGGGTAAAATGGCATCACTGCTGCCATTCTGCAGAGAGGACTAGGCGAGGACATCCTCTAATGCCTTCAAGTCATCGCTCCGGCGAGTTTCAGCCCCTCCGCACAGCTTGGATAACAACAGCGTATCAAATAACAGCCATCTGTTATATGAATCAACTGTATTTAGTAATCAGAAAAGGAGTTTATCATTGCTCCGGCTTCTTTCAGGATTACAAACCCTGGGTATTATTATTAAAATAACTAAATATAAGCATGTCCTGGAAGGAAGCTGCAGGGAGAACAATAAGAGGTTTGTATTTGATTAGTGATGCAAAAGCACCAACAAAATAAAAATAGGAGCACTAACAAAATCATGCATTCAGCTCTGAAACATTCCCAACAGCAGGCAGACAAGCTCACAACGTCAGAAACATTCAGAAACAAAAATCAGAGCACGCATAGTTTCACGCGTGTGGCTACGTAACAAACAGTGTGCACAATATCCATGTATCACAGCCTACCAGCCATTTTCATATCATTTTCAATTCCATGCCAGTGAATATACTTAATTCTGCATACTAGATGCAAGCGCACAGGGCGTCATTTTGGGCGCCCAAATATATGGCAAGGTCCTGGTGAATGCACTCAAGAGCAGCTACGATTAACTTGGATCTGGACAGGGGAAGAGCACAAGTTTTGCCTTATTTTTGTATCTTTGAAATACAAGGGACGGAGTGGAGGGATAAGCATATAACCAGGAATTAAGTTCGAGGTTTGAAGGGAAACCTAGGCTGTAAGCTACGCAATTATACCATCTCAGGGTTTACCAGAGTTCATCAATTTGGTCTGTAAAACTCCTTCTAAACGATTTGTAGCCTCCAAAGTATTAATAGCCAGAATTTCCATATTTTCACCACCCCTGTTCCTAGCAAGCGGGAAGCAATTATCTCAAAATAGAATGTCCCAAAACTTACTCTGGTGGAGCACAACTTAAGAGAACGTCTGAGACAATCCCACCTTTCCTTACAGAAACTGGGTAACATCCCAAAATAAACTAGGACTGGATGTAACAACAATGCAGATCTGGGTTTAGAAAGCAAGGATTTTGTGCTACTTGATATCATGCGAGCCAGCACCACTGATACTAGCTTGTGTGGAGGGAGGAGGAGGGCAGGATGCAAAAGCCTTCCTGGAGGCTAGTACAGCCCCACCTACGGAGACAATCCTTACCTACAAATGTACTTATATGAGCAGATAGGTAGGTTTTTTGCACGTATTAAGACAGTAGTTTATTTTTTCGTGCATCTCTGACATGGAACAAGGAACGGACAGCCAGGGCAGTACAGCCAGTTCTTCTCTTCTCCAGTTGTGTTATGCCAAAAGACAGCGTTTGGGAGTCACTGGGCTCCCCCATCTGCTTCTCAGCACATCTTCGTCTCTTAGTTGACCATAGCCTATTACTAGACACTATCACTCCACCAAAGAGTTGCAATGACAGGAATGTGTTAGTATGCTCTGAATTCAACGGCGGCCACAATAAACTGAGCTTTGATTTTGGACTTTGGTTTTTTCACTGAGCTTTATAAAGCTGGCCAGAGAAAATTAAAATTAATGCAAATTTCTTGTTACCTACTTTCAAGATGAAAGAAAGTGCAAGTTAGCTTTTGCTGAAGATGTATCTATTCTTTAAGAGCTAAAAGTCGCAAACACAAAGCATAAGACTTCTACCCAGGCAATGCAACTGCTACAGACTGAGAGCTACTACACCCAAGGAGAAGCAGGAGTGGAGGTATGGTGAGAGACAGCTCTTCTTCAAAGGGATCACTTCATGTCACCATATCAAACCCCAGTTGCACCAGGCTACTTAGTACTTCGACCTTCTCTGACTCCCTGCCCTCCCTTCCCCTTCGGAGCCCGACACTCTGCCTTACAGCCAACCTCACCATCATGGTACGAAAACAACAGCTTCCAAATTTCCCTGGCATTTTCAAAACAGAAACAAAAAGGGTAAGAGAGTAAATTACCACTAAAGCAAAAAGGGATAAATTCAGGAACTAGAAGGGGGAGCACAGTACCAGATGCAAGAAGTGGAAGAAAAGGAGAAATATTGCTATAGAACAAGAAAAGTCAGAACAAAAATAGAAAGGAAAATAATTTTCAGAGGTTTCCAAGGGTTAATTGAAGTGACATTTTAAAGAAACACTCAGCAGGGAAAATAAGTGGGAGCAAAACCCCAGGAAGACTCCAGTAGAGGAAAAGAGTTTGCACATACAACTTAAGATTTTCTTCTCCATGGTGACTTGGTTTGGCATACCAGCACTCAATTTCATCTACGTCTCATCAGCTCAGGCTCAAATTTTCAAACACAAAGGTCCTGAATTTAATGCAAGATAACTACCTGAACTCATTATGAAAAAGAAAAAACAACCATTGGCCTAAAATTGATGGCTGTTACGAGATCATGTTGGTCGCCAAATAACAGCATTAGAAAACAGGATGGTTGCAACCAGTTACACATTTTAATAGTACTGATTACACGGCTCTTTTGATGCATCAGTGGTGAGTAACTGAGTTGATCAAAATTAGAGAGGAATTATTTTCCTCCTTATTCAGACAAAAACACTGATAAAACCAGGGAACTCTGTGAAGTATCAAATGCCCAAACACAATCCTACGGCTAAGTTTAGTTTAGTATTCATGTGAAAATAGAGGAAAAAAAAAAAATGTACGAAGTACAAGAAGGGTAGAAGATATTAAAAAAAACAAAGTTCATAAGGGAGCATACATATGCTAGTGAAAAGCTCACAGGTAGCAGGATTTCTGAAAGAAAATATAAGTAACTAGACCACTGGGAGACACGGCAGGCAAAACTGGTGGTAATGGTTGCAAAAAGGAAAGCTAGAACTTTTTAAAAAAAAATCTGTTCACCATATTTGAAAAAGATAATTAAGCATTTTCAAGCCAATTAGTAACTAATAGGAATGTTATACAGCATCTGCTAGGCATAATATTTCAAGTTGGCACATGATATTAATTTGAGCCCAGTCCTAAAATAATCATTTAACAAGTCCTCCAATCCTGTGACCTTCACTTTTAATAAATTGGAAAACTACTAAAATTGCAGAAGACCGAGAATAACAATATTATGCCAATAATCAAAAATAGCATACGTTTACTATTTATAGCCCTTGGTAACTCAGCGCTGATCTTGGGCAAAAATCCTGATACATCCTTTGTTTGGAAAGGATGGTTCTGCTGCATCAAAGGCCCATTCATCCCAGTGTCTTGTCTCTGATGGTGGCCAGTAAGACACACAGGGAAGCAGAAAAATCAAAGCAAATGCCTAACACTTCTTGTGGCATATTCCACTAACAAAAGTAGAAAATTAGAAAAGAGATGAAAGTGACTCAAAGGCTAATTTCATAGTTATACATCAATAAGGCTGTTTATAAACCTGCTCGGCACACACTGGGAGGTACACTCCGCTGTGAAAACTTTCTACCTGGATGAATAAATAGCTGAAGTGAAACAGCAAATGATTCTCTAACAGAAGAAAGTCAAGGTAAATATTTGCATAGATAAGATCGCTGGAGGGACATCTTATCAAGTTCTAAAATCTATGAAATCTTTGATGGACTCTTAGAATCGTGGAATGGTTTAGGTTGGAAAGGACTTAGAGATCATCTCGTTCCAACCCCCCTGCCATGGGCAAGAACACCTCCCACTAGACCAGGTTGTTCAAAGCCTCATCCAGCCTGGTCTTGAACACCTCCAGGGATGGGGCCTCCACAACTTCCCTGGGCAACCTGGGCCAGTGCCTCACCACCCTCACAGTGAAAAATTTCTTCCTGAGATCTAATCTAAATCTCCCCTCTTACAGTTTGAAGAAGCCATTACCCCTCGTCCTATCACTACATGCCCTTGTAAAAAGTCATAGAAACGTTTAGGTTGGAAAAGACCTTTAAGATCACCTAGTCCAACCATTGACCCTACCCTGCCAGGTCTGCCACTAAACCATGTCTCTAAGCACCACATCTACACAACCTTTAAACACATCTAGGGATGGTGACTCAACCACCTCCCTGGGCAGCCTGTTCCAATGTTTGATAACTCTTTCAGTGAATTTTTTTTTCCCTAATGTCCAGCCTAAACCTCCCCTGGCGCAACTTGAACCCATTTCCTCTTGTCCTATTGCTAGTTTCTTGGGAGAAGAGATCAGCTCCCATCTCACTACAACCTCCTTTCAGGTAGTTGTAGAGAGCAATAAGGTCTCCCCTCAGCCTCTCCAGCTTTCTTGTAGGCCCTTTTCAAATACTGGAAGGCTGCTATAAGGCCTCCCTGGAGCCTTCTCTTCTCCAGGCTGAACAACCCCAACTCTCTCAGCCTGTCTTCACAGCAGAGGTGCTCCAGCCCTCTGATCATCTTTGTGGCCTCCTCTGGACCTGCTCCAGCAGGCCCATGTCCTTCTTCTGTTGGGGACTCCAGAGCTGGACCCAGTGTTCCAGGTGGGGTCTCACCATAGCAGACCAGAAGGGCAGAATCACATCCCTCGCCCTAATGACCATGCCGCTTCTGATGCAGCCCAGGATGTTGTTGGCTTTCTGGGCTGCCAGCGCACATTGCTGGCTCATGTCGAGCTTCTCATCCACCAACACCCCCAGGTCCCTGTCCTCAGGGCTGCTCTGCATCCATTCTCTGCCCAGCCTGTATTTGTCCATGGGATTGCCAACCTTTCCAATCCTGTAGGCAGGCATTCCTCTTCTGAATGTCCTAATCTTCAGCAGTGCGGTGGGTGACAGGAAGGAAGGAACACAAATCATACTTAAACCATCGGATCTTCAGGTTTTTAACCAGAATCTCACCAGATCTGAGGCTTTGAGAAGTCCTCCCTGCAAAGGCAGGTGAACGGGACTGCAGTTTGACAGGACCAGCGCCAAGAGGTAGGAGCCGAGAAGCATGACCAAAGACAAAAAGTCACTCCAAGAGAAAAAGCCCAGAAGCGGGACATGCGCAATGCCATGAGAACAGGTGAGCTGCAATTTGAGTCAGGACCCCTAATTACAAGCCCTGTTTTGAAAGGGAATCTCTTTACAGTGGGATAGCCACAGTGATTTTGGACCCCATTCCTGCCTCACTGCTCTTGTGGCAACTGCTGAGCTACCACAGCCCAGAGCCTGTAGCTGGAAGAGGAGCCCCTCACTGGTAAAGGGGTTGGGGTAGGATGAAGCTAGGGTGTACATTTTGGTGACCAAGCTGCTGCTACACAGGCAACAGGGCTATCCCCAGAACAAGGCTCGGACCCTCTCAGATCAGAAACATGAGAGCTGCCACTGCTCACAAGACAGCATCATCAGTGAGCCACAGTGAGACATTTAGCTCTGCTTAAAAATTAAAGCAGAGAGCTGGGGATGGCTACAAACTCACAGATATGCAATACCCATATCATCAAGTGTCTACCCAAAGGCTATGCCAACAAACTCATGGACACTTGGACCACCACTGTACAGTCTTCAAATGAAAGCACTACCAACTTCTGTTACCAAGTGAGGCTTCTCCCAGCAAAACCACCTTCCGTGCAGTTGCCAGTTGTTTTTTTGACTGTGTGTGCTCTGCAAGATATGATGGGTAGGAGTATGCAAGATGGTTGTATGATGACTTCCTTTAACCTTGTATTGCCTTTAGCAACACTCCAGGAACTG
>VYXH01012749.1:1096248-1131831 GCA_013397275.1 Burhinus bistriatus
AAAGACCCTAAAGGCACTAAAAGACAATGAGAAGACAAAATGCATTATGCCTTCCCTTGTTTAAGCCCAAGGTTGGTATGGATTCTTTTTTAAGGAGTTTCTGGGTAGTTTTCCCAGCAAGCCTACTCTTTCCAGATGAGCCCTACCTTTCAGGCTCCTCACCATGACAAAAGCCTGTGTAGTTTTAGGAGAAGACATGCCATGGTAACATTAGGAACATGCACTGATGAGGCCGGGGAAGTTCTAAGACTACCTTTGCAGACTTTTATCTTCCTGAAGGAAGAGGACCCAGGTCCTCAGACATAAGGAGAAGCTCCGGAACTCCATCAGGAAAGAAAAGAGACTGCTACATAAGAGACATTGGAGCCC
The DNA here is from genome assembly GCA_013397275.1 of Burhinus bistriatus. Classification (NCBI taxonomy): domain Eukaryota; kingdom Metazoa; phylum Chordata; class Aves; order Charadriiformes; family Burhinidae; genus Burhinus; species Burhinus bistriatus. The sequence continues at coordinate 1,096,618 of VYXH01012749.1, forward strand.
ATTTCCTTGCTGCTAAAAGGGCAGTCAATGCAGCAAGTGAACAACGGTCTTCCCAGATTTACAGTCGTCGTGGCCAGCTAGCAGGAAGCACAGAGGAGACACATGAAGCAGAACGTGTACATAGACACCACCCTTGTGTTGGGGGAGCTGCTAACTAAGGTCTTCCTCCTTGGGGGAACACTCTGCCACCTCAAACTCCGTGGACCCAGGCCACATCCTTTCCCTTGGTCAGGGGTATTTGAGGGCACTTAGGTTTATCTCTTTCCAAGCTGCCCATTTGTTTGTACAAAACCTGTAGGAATTTCGTTATCTTAAAACCTCCATCTCTAACACACGGTTGAAATCAGACAATGGGTTGTAAAACTATCAAGGAGAGGGTGAACAATCAGGAAGTCAGCCTAAATAGAGATAGTTGGGAGTAGGGTAATACAATTAAAGAGATGAAAATTTGTTCATTTGCTGTTTTCCCTCTAGGAATCATTTGCAGAAACCCTTAGCAGAGGCCCTGTGAGACAAGCAGATCTATTTGTTCAGGGAAACAGTCACAAAATAATGTTCCTCCCAGAGAACATGCCAAAATGAAGTCTTCCATAACAATAATTAACTCTTAATAGAATTGCCAGCAGTGAGAGATACTGCAAAAGAAATAAAAATAAGTATGTGTAATTAGCAGTTATAAGGGACGCTTTTAGAGCCAACTGAGCTACAGTCAGCTTTCCTCTCCCAGGTTAGGAATCTGCAGAAGAAATGAGAACTGAAAATGAAGCCTTAGTATTAGCGTCATGTGGAAAGAAAAGTCCTGTAATTGATGTTATTCCCACAAAAAGATATATCCCCAAAAAAAGGCATGCATAAAAGGGAAGCTATTGGGGTGAGGGATTAATGAAACTGGAGAAGTGATTAAAAAATGCTGTACAATTCCCCAAGGTCAAGTTTTGTTCAGAGAAAAAAAGTCACCTGCACAGATCTAGAAACAACTGCTGAACAGCTGTTTTGTAGATAAGGATTCGGGATGGAGGGGATCACAGACTAAGTACAAATTATAAATATCAAATTGTTACAAACAAGGAACTTCTATCCATTGACAGGAGCACAAATCCTGATCTACTCAGTTTTGATAAAGCCTGTGTTAGAGTCCATTTTTGGTTCAGGCTTTTCAAGAAACAGAGAAACCACAACAGAACTGCAAGAAAAGACAGTTAATAAGGTGAGCTGCAAGGGATGAGTGAGCTAACTCATTAAGGTTGCTCAAACTGAACAGAGTAAAAAGAGAAGCTAAGACTGAGATATGATATATTTCTATTAAATATAGAAACAGTTTCTGCAAAGAAAGAGGAAACCTATCTTCCACATCTATGGTGAGTAGAAAAAGTAATGGACTCAAAACTGAAACGAGAAAAATTTACTTAGGTCATCAGAAGAACTTTTCTAAATAGTAAACATAGTAAGCACCAGTCTAAGGAAGTAATGTTGCCTCCTATATTAGGAGGTAAAGAGAAAAAGAATCATCTCACAAGAATCATCCAGCAATAGTGATGATGCTTTGATGCAAAGGGTCAAGATGATCTTTTGGAACCTTTCAGGCCTCTTCTCCTATGAGGTTATCCAAGTACTGAAAGCTTTGCAGCAAGACCAGAAGCTAAAAAATTAATCTGATCTTTTACAGTACAAGGTCTTGCCGAATTCAATTTTTCCATCCTTCCTACCGTTACACAACTTCTCTGAGGAATATTACTCAGATTTCTACCAAAAAAGCTACAAAAACTGCTGAAAGCCCATTAAGACAGCAGAATTCATGCATTTGTAAGTTAGAGACCACCAGAATAAGGCACTATATTTAGTACTAACAGTTTTCTCTCTAGTACTGTGATAAAGTTCCTTCAAGAAGAGTGCATCAGCCCTATGTAAATATTCTCAAAACAAATAAAACCTGCTCAGCATCTTCCTCCCAGACTAGCATCAGTAATGAAGCTATCAGTCGCTTTTGCTTCAGAGCTTACTGGGGTTTTTTCCTCCCTCCCAAGAGACTACTTCTGTTCCCCCACTGCTAAATGCAGACCCTAGAAGGTCCTCTTGATCTGTCTGAGGTATCATGACACAGAATTAATCACTTTGTGAAGAGTTATGACAACACTTTAAATAGCTACAATCATGATTAAAAGATTTTTGGTCCAGAATATTCGGATTGAGAGCATTAAACTTGTCAGAGGTGATTTTGATCCTTGTTTTCAAGCACAATGTTGGACAATGCAGTACGACGTAGGAGGCACCCCGAAGCAGGACAGTCTCAGGAGATGCTGTATGGCATACCAAATACTTGCTTTCTGAACTAAGTCATAGCGCTGTCCTTAAGTGACAACCAAAAATTAAAGAGCCTTCACCAACAGGGCACATAAAGGTTAGCCAACGTCCTAACACTCCAACTCAATCAAACCATCAGCTTTGTATTGCACAAGATTTGCCCATCCAGGGAAAATAAGCACCATGTCAGAAAATTCAAGTCATGGCTAAGACAGAAAGAATGAAAGTCATGTTCAAAAACATGTCAGCTGAAGCATTAACCCTGGCACCTTCCAGGACAACTCTTTCATCAGAGTATTTTATAACCTACAGTCCTCCATAAGCAGAATAAAAAAGGTGACTGCACTTCCCTTCAAGCAGAGAGACGGGAGCCTGCTGAAACTCCAATTTCCCCCTTATTAATAAGGAAAGGTTTACACAAAGTACTTGTATGCTTTTCACAAAAGATATAATATACTGGAGGATGAAAACATGACAGACTACATGATTAGAAGCTTGCCTGGTTCACTTGCTCTCCCATTACATGCCATCTACTAAATGTCATAGTCCCCCTTACGAGCCGTATTTTCTATCCTTAAGCCACTACTACACATACAGCACTCCAATATAGAATGCCTTGTCTAGTAACTGGAAAAAATAAGATAAATAAGAAGCAGCAATGTTGATGAAGCAACTGATGAACTGTTGTTGATGAAGCAAGGACAGGGTAGTTCATGCAACTAATTGGTTTTATTGAGATGAAACCAGGCTCAAATCAAGGGAGAATTTAATTCTTTAGTAAAATACTTCACCTTCATTGTAACTCATAACAAGAGACAGCTAGAGTCTAAATATATGGATTCTCTGCCTCTATGGCACCCACCACTCCTGATAGAGCGGGTAAAAATTGACAGCTTTTACATTAAGAAATGAACCCCAAAATGTAGCTCCATCTCACATCTTCCTGCAAACCCACTCAGAGGCGACCCAGGAACCTCCTAAAACTTACACATCTGTAGCTTTCTCTGCATGAAGTATCTCCTTATGACAAAGATCATACAAATGTAAAGAAAATGTATAGAAGAAAACCATTTTCAGTCTCCTTGAGTGAAGCAACTAAATGTTTTCTTGCATTATGCATATATACATTCACTAACTGAAGAAAACTTTAGATAATTCTACAGTTAAAGAGACAAGAATATTTTTCAGCTAGCATCTATAAAGAAAAACAGAAACAATTTTTTTTAAAAAAACATTCCTCTAAACTTAATTCCCAAAAGATTACAGAACTTTTATACAATTCAATCCTTTTCAGTTCTTCACATAGATATGTGAACATTTGGTAACATACAAGTTTTACCATTTAATTTTTAATACATAAAATATGTATAGTTAAACTAAAAAACTGCACATATGGCATAGATTTAACAGATTATATATTCTTATGAATAGCAATATCCAAAACACCTTAAGTATCACGCTAACACCAAAGGCGACATACATTACAAAAAAGATATCGCAAGCTCACACAGATGCATTAGAAGACTACAGAATACAAGTCAGAAATAAAGAAACCTCCTGCCATTTACGTCACATGTCAAAAGTGACAACAGAGCATAAAGACTCACTTTGAGGACAGAGGGGAAGAAGAGTACACTTGAAGACCAAAAGCCATCTTAAAGCTCCTAATCCTGTGTCCTAAGTGGTCTCTCTAGAATGTCCAAAGGTGTTCTTACATGGCTGGCCACTCCTCAGAAAGTGAAATTGTAATTTGTCAACATGATCAACCTCTCTGAGACTGCACTCCTTGTCAGCCAAAGCTCTTTGCCAAACACACAGAGAACTTTACCTCATGGGGAGCTCCCTGAAGAAAAAGTCAAGTTTTCTTAGAATATGAGCTAGAACGCTCAGTAACGGAAACTCAGAGAGACCAGGTCAATCAGACTAGAAATAGGAAGGATTTACACACGACCCTCCCTGCCTGCTGGGCCTTGTCTCCAGGCTTCCATTTAGCCCTCCACGTCCAAACTGCAGCAAACTCTGCCCAGTGCTGTCTGCTCCCTAGGGAAGTTTCTCATCCCCTCTGAGGACTGTCTGCTGCAGGTTCCTGGCTGCCTGCTGCATCTCTCCTTCCTTCCTCCTCCCCTGCCCTGCTCAACTTCCCAAAGCTTCTCCCCCCGAGCTGCACCTGGCTGTTCCCGGACAGCAGTCACCTCCTCCGTCATGTGGGCTCTGGCTTCTCAAAGACAGGCAGCACAACTCTGAACAGAAGTACAAAACAAACAAATGCTGTCTACCACAGAAGTGCCAAGCTACTTTTTAATGAATCCCTCTTCTCTATAATGAAACGGGCTGTGAGCTTGCTAAAGCAAGTCCCTGATCGTGGCTGCTACTTGCCAGAGGGAAGCATTGCAGGCAGGACACCAGAGACGCACAGGCTCTGCATTACCTACGGCAGCAGACATCAGACACAGCATCAGCAACAAGCGAGCCAGCTAATCCAAGCACCTACGCAGAGCAGTTACCTCCAATAGTAAAGTCTGACACTACTTTAGACATCTGACATTATTTTAGAAATTATGAACAGCTGCTTGAAAACAAACAAATGGCTAAAAACATATAGTTCTTACAGTACTGAACCTATAACCTCCTCAGATTTCAAAATGAACCACGGATCTCTGCATTTTCTGGAACTTTGCTGGTGTCTCTACTCCAGCTACAACAGCCTGGATTCCTGTGAGGACCTCTGCATTCTCCAGCCAATCACGAGAGGAAGTACAATGAAAAAGTACTTGTAACAATAGAAAAATAATATATCAAAGTTAGCCCCTCACAAAATCAATAAACCTGAATTAATAGATTCAAACGCTTTCAGAGTTCAAGTTATACTGTGAGATTAACTTCAACTCAGTCAATGCCAACACCCCTTTGGCACTTGTCCCTTCCTGTTCACTCCCACCTGAACTGGATCCCATTAGGCGTCCACAGCTCAGCTACTGCAAGTGAGCAAGTTCAGCAGTGAAAGGGCTGTGCACACAATATAAAACAAGAAGGTAAATTTACCTCATTCCTACCATGGAAAGGGAAGCACAGTTAAAATTTAAGGACAACTGCAAGAGCAAGCACTTTATCGTTTCACATCTTCTCAAGTTTCTGACTAGTTACAATGGTTTAAACATCAGCAACTGCTGATACCTGATCATTTTTCCAGATGTGCTGAAATCCCATGTCCTCTTGGCTTACTGCACATGTGCCTCCTCTTCAAGTCAGATAAATCAAGCTGTTCTCTGAAGTTGCACCACAAGTAATGTTTAGGACAGTCCAGCACTGAATGCTTCTCTCTAGAAAGAAGAACAAGAAAACTCAGAATCCTACTGACCAAAAATGTGTTTAAATAAATGCTCCCGCGATCCATCTGAAATATCCCATTAGCACATCCTGATGTTATGTGGCAGATTTAAATGCAGCAGAAAACATCCAACATTGAGTATGCACTTTCAAAAAGAAGCTAGGAGTAGAAAAAGACCTCAACACATTTAGTACATCCTTTCTCAGCACAGGCAGACACTATAATCCTTTTACAGTACAATTTTAATCTAAATTAAGCAAGCAGCTCCAGTAAAGAGCTCACAGCTTTCCATATTACAAAATTACATCATTCAGGATTGCATTAGATTTTAAAATAACTTACTTCAAGACAATCTACTAATGACTTTTTACACTTAATTCTATACCTAAACTCCAAGTTATTTGTTTTCCTAATTTTAAGCAAATTTAGGAGAACTGTAAGTTATTACAGTCCTACCCGCAAACATGGTTTTCCTTATTGTCATCACAGACACAACAAGGCTACTACAACATTGAAGAAGGGATTCAGTAATACCAGCACAACTGTCTTGCCAGAATTAAAGACTTTAGACAACAAAAGCTAGCTGGCCTTGCAAAAGCATAGGTACCATCTGCCTCATGTTATGCACCACATGCGATTCAGCTGGTCTCAAGACCACTCCCAAAGTCTGCGAAGTTCAGCATGTTCCTAATTTTTTGCAGAAGTAAGAGTAAGCATCACGTATTCCCCTCCCATGTCAAAACTGCATACTTTGATTTAACCCAAGATTAAGTTTCAGGATTAGTTAAAAAAATTATGTAAGAAACACAATAAAGAGATCTGTAACAACAATCCTTAGTAAGAAAGAAGGTGCCACCACCACTCTCGTACAGGAGACAGCGATGTCTGTCAGGGGGAGCTGTTTGTTTTCTAGGGCTCCCTCCCACAGAGCAATTCACCCCACACTCTTCACAACCTTTTTTGCTTTCTCTTATTCTCGCACATTTAGTTACTGGCAGTTGCATATTCTGAAACAGTCACTTTCGATGGTAACATCAGAAAAAACAATCTCAAAAGGACAGTTGTGAATTTGTCATTACAATTATAAATATAGCTTAAGAGAGTAAGTTACACTGTGTTACAGGAAACAAACATGAAAGTTTTTGTATTTGAGAAAAACAGTTCACAGTTACAGAAGCTGAATAATTTCTATTGAATACAACTTAAAAATTACTGACCAAGGAGTAGCAAAAACAAGTACTGCAAGACAAATTCCCAGCACTGATAGCTCAAGTCAGCACACATCTGCTGGTCTTTCACCAACAACACTAAGTCTTGTTGCCACTGTAATTTCATTTTAGCACTGTTTTAGTTCACTCCTTATCTTCTCTAATTTGCCACAAAATCACGAAAGGTAGTTCCACATTCCCAATAAGCGAAAGCTTGTGAATTCAAGGTTAGGCTACATTCAGAGGCTAGATTTGGGCTATCGAAAGGAGGAGGATGAGACAGCAATATTCTTGCACAAGAAAGTACCCCTGTGCAAGCACTGTTGCCCTGTACCAGCCCTGTATTAACCATTTATTTACAGAATAATTTCCAGGTCAATCACCTTCCTGGAGGCAGTACCTCGATATTGGCAATGACACACACAACTGTAGCAAATCTGTTCATGCATTTACACCCCTCCACCATCAGCAGCAGAAGGTAACTCTTACCAGCGCACCAAAGCCTCCTGCTGTGCTTTCACATCACGTTATTTAAGTGAGTGGCAACACTCGTCACGGAGGACTTCTCCCATCTTACTCAATGGTTTGCAGAGAAAAATAAAATCCCCAAATCAGCCCAGCTTGGCTGTATGCTACCTCAAGCTGAAACAATGGGCCATCAATACCAGCATTATTCTAGTAGAGCTGGTTCCCAAGTAGTTTTACAAAAGCATCCAGTCAGCAACTCACTGGCACCAGTACAGGGGCCACACGTATGTGTCCCGAGAGCAAGATGGGGACACAACACAAGCAAGAGTGAGATGTGGCATCCAAGTTCCTTAGACGTGCAGACGCTGGACCACTCTAAAGCAGATGAACATGTATGCACCTTGTTACAGATCATATCAAACACCTAGCAAAAACCCTTCGAGAAATAGGGCACATGCCACATAGGTGTGGAATTTAATTCCTAATTGGCACACTGCTGAGAACAATGTTTATTAAGCAGCTAATACCGTCTTCCAACAGAGCTAAGAAGGGATACTTTAAGAGAAAAAACAGAGTAAATATACATACATTCTAACAGGTTTATTAGACAAACTTCATAGTTTTTTATATATTAAAAATGTAAATATTTGCCTTTGTTTGCAAGAAAATTACATGGTCGTTCTATTAAATCAATGAAAAAAAGCCCCAAAAACTAGTAACTGCAAGTTCTACAACTGTTTTAAGACAGGAATGTCTTAAACACACCAAGGTTTATTTCCTTGCTTAAAAAACCAAACATTTAAGTAGATACTACAGATGAAACAATAATACAGACTTGTGAGAATCAAAACCACACAAAACAAGAAAGATCATATTTGTTTACATTATAGTTCTAAATGCAATTCACATATGTGGAAAACAGCACATAAAACTGGAGAGATGCTGATAAAAAACATGAGACCCTAGATGCCCAAAGTTGGCGGAATGCCATTGGAATAAATTATTGAATATCACATGAAAAAATACAGCCATCTAAGGACAGATTTTAAAACACCATTTGATGACTGCCAGCAAAGGTAGGACTAGTCAGTACCCTAGACAAGAAGGGACTTCTGGGGCCAAAGGACTTATACCACCAGATGAGTTTAGCTCTTCCTGCACTTCCATTTACCGCCAGCTTTTATAGTATTCTATTGGCTTTTAACACTTGCTTTCCAGGTTCAACCTGAAAGATTTTATGCATCTATCAGCCAATACAGGAAAAAGCATGGTGTATCGCAGATTTAAGCTCTTAAGAATGCATAAATGCACTTAACCCACTTGGTAAAAACTTAATGCGAATAGAATAAATACAAAAACCAATTGTACATAATACAGAAATCATACAAACCAGAAACAGGGTTACAAAACATACCTGCTGATTGGATTTTTTTCCCCTCTTTAACATAATCATCGTGGACCCAATGAACTCTTTCAATCTAGTATTTCTCATCCTAACAAAATACCAGCAGAATTCTGAGTATTTGGACTCAAACGCTAACCCCTGCAGATGGATTTTGTTTAAAGAACTGAACAAACAAAACATTATTTGCTTCGAAATTCTTCTACTTGTGGTGAAAGCCGAGCTGTACTGAAATCAATAGGACTGTCAGCATTGTTTGCAACAGAGCTAGAATTTCATTTCCTGTGCCCAATTAACTTAAGATGTTAAAGATGCTGCTAACCACTATAACACGGTTTTGCGCTCTCACGATCACATCTATAGTTCAAAATAAAATGTGCAAAATAAATACTTACAGGGCAGGCTGCATAAACAGCATGAAAGTAGCAGCTGTAGCTGATTTCTTCAGAGAGTAAACTTTGTCCCCAGCCTGGTTGCTGTGCCTGGATTAATGCTGTTCCTGTAGCTACCCAGGCCTTTTAGCCTTGGGAAGTTCCTATCCCAACTCAGCAAGGTGGGAGGGTTTGTTATTTTAACTGTTGGCTGATAACAGCTTATCAGCAAGTTTTCAAAGGTTAAACTCAACACATTTGCATGGCAAAAGTGCAAAGAAAGCACAAGGAAAATGTTCAATTAGTGTTCCCTCTCCTGCTCCGGGGGATCCCTCCAGCAAGGGCAAAACTCTCTTCTACACCATGACCTGCAGCGCAGAGCAGCAAAGAAAGCTAAACCAAAATTCCTCTTCAGAGAAACCGTAACTGAAAATGTCTTTGGAAGCCAATGAGAAAGCAACAAAAGTGCTTTCTTTCAAAGGAGGAGCTTGCTTTGGCCGCTACATTCCCACTGTCTGCCACACAGGATGGAAAAGCTAACCCCAAATCTTTAAGTTTGGTCCTCAAATAAAAGGTAATTTTATTACTGTTGCCAAATTTATTACCGACATCATAGCTCCATGACAACTCACAGGAAAACAAAAACAAAATAAAATCTTCAATTTAGGGCCTGCTATGATTTTTTATTTCTATCCCAAGCATGCTACTGAAGCATAAAGGGCTGATGCAACTTTAAACCAGAAAAAAAACCCAGAGTTAGACTCATTACTAATTCATCCTGGCTGAAGCTGCATACCAGCAGCTGCTGCCTCTCTCAATTAACAGCAAATATTGAACAGTATTGTCATTTAACGGTGTTTACTGCCTGCTGCCCTGTCCGCTGTCACTTTTTTAAAGCGTTCTGGCACAATTTAAAGTATCAACATTAATAAACAGAGCTTACTTTAACCCCTTATGTATCAGCAGAGTTCAGAGCAGAAGTGCTTTACTCACTTCATACATTCATTAGGTGTTTGGCAATAGCTGAAGGCCAAAGATGCAAGGTGCCACCAAAACAGTACTTGTAATTCAGAGGCCCACAGGGTGCTCGGCTTGCGCAGAGGTCCAAGCACAAGTGCGAAAAACAATGGGAGTATCTCCAGCAGAGCAGCTCTCTTCATAAATGAATGCCAAAAAGATGAAACAAAAGAGGAGAAAAAGGAGGCCGCACATTCAGCCTCTGCTGCTGAATATTTAAAAAACAAAAACAAAAAAACACCCAAATGAGGAAAAAAAAAAAAAGGTAAGAAAATCAAGATACAGCCATTCTGCGGGGAGATCAGACCAATGCTGTGATTCCCGATGACCCCATCTCCTCACAGAGAAGTCAAGAGAGCCCACATTTGCACCTTGTCTTCCTACCCTCCAGTGTGCCAAGAGCCACGCTGCCTTTTGGACAGGCTGGCTTTAAAGCAAATGATTATACAAACAATGCAATCAGAGCAACCAACTGGAAATGATGCACTTCTCCCACGATGCCTCCGCAAGTACTTCAGTGGCCTACTTGCTCCGTGGTGTCAAGTTTGCTGGAAGCCACTTACGTACAAACAACTATACATATTTTCTATTTCATTTACACGATCTGTTCCCAGCAAACCAGCAGGCAGTAGCATCTCAGAGGCTCTCCTATAAGCTTACTGCCAACTGGGCCAGGGCCAACACCAATGTGTAGATACCAGCAACCTAGAGAAGAGAGGGGATACTGAGCCAGCCAAATTAGACTGCAAGGTGCACACTGGCAATTTAGATACTACATGAAAACATCAAGCAGCTTCTGTATGCAATTCATTACTGCAAAAGCTAGAATAACACCATTCAAGCTGATACTGAAACTGGAAGAATTCACTTACTTCTGAGGTATTGGACCCTTGTACTAGGCCTTCTGCAGGGGCAACTGCGTTATAAGCATGGGAGCTCCAAGGAACGATGCTCTGAGGGACATGTCAAACATGCAAGGGAATGGCTTTGCAAACTGGGCAGGTAAAAGTAGTCTTGGGATCTGGCCAGGACTTTCTGAGCCTCTGCGAGCACACTCTTCTTGGTTTAGCTCATTGGGCTGCAAGTCCCCTCATTTTCTCAGGTCTCCTCTATCTGTATCGTGTGCAACCCTAATACCTGGTCTGGCTTGTTAGGAGGACTCATTCCCTCTCAGTTTCTCCACCACCTTTGTGCAGATAGTGTCTGAGGTCTTCAGGTATATTAGGTGATATGACTAATACCTGCCATCTGTTCATTGTTACCTTCCCTCTCTCCTCCCCTGAGGAGGAGTCATCAGTGAAGTGCTTGTTCTACTTGATCTATTTTAGGAGCGTGGGCTTTTAGCATCCATGCAGCACTATTTTAAGCTAATAAAGTTAAACCAAAGAAGTAGACCATGCTCTTGCAGGGAAGACTGAGCATTTGCAAAATCCCTTAACTCCTGTAAAAGTCTCTGACCAGGCTCAGAAACAACCCTCTCTTCTGCAAAAGTTATCTTCGCTCCCAGCGTGCCCAAGAAACCGAACCACTGCCCAGGTTTCACTCCAGGCTTCAGGCCACAGAAGAGCCTGCAATAAGGCCTTTGAAGGTACCTGACTGCTCTCCACAGAAACCAAGCCAGTCAACACAGTTTACAGTATCAGTGGGGTAATACGCTGCAGCATCGTGTTACCTGGTTTGAGGAATAAGGAGCACCTACCCAATTACATCACGTCAGTATAGACCACTGAAAACAGAAAAAGGTACAAATAACTGAGGCCAGGTCTCTGTCCATCAGACTGGGATGAAATCTTCTAGCTCAAAGGGAATATTAAGCATTACTTATACTGACAGCTGCTCCCTGTAAGCTACGGTTAAGGAAAAAACAAACCGGACACACAAAGGAAAGATGGCTGGCCTGGAAGGGAGAGAGGCCAATGGAGGATAATTTCACCGTATTTCTTGCAGGAGCTGTGTCAAAGTACAAAGAAAAAAATCATCACACTGTAGGAGGCTGAAAGACTTGAGATGGAGCAGAGAGGAGTCCCTGGCCCTATAAATGTTTAATTTGAGCAAAGCAGCAGATTCGTAGTAAGCATAGTTCTGTTGCTGCTGAACTGCACACTCCTGCTTTGATTTCTAAATGACACAAAATGAAAACATAAGTATAAAAATAAAATAGGAGAAAAAGAACAGGGAGATTTTTATACCTGGCACTACAGATGCAGCATGCACAAGCCAGCAACCTACTTGGCTCTCTCCCTTCACTACTGCAACATGCACAGAGCTCTGAAATAAGGTACCTCAATTTCACAGCTTTGACAGTTCGACACAATGCTGGGGATAACATCACCTGAGAACAAGAGCTATCACACTGCACCTTAGAAAACAGCAAGTGCTGCAAATCTCTGATTAAAGGCAGCATGTTGCCTGCTAAGAAAACTGTGAAACTGTAGAACCAGAGAATGAAGACACGTATGGAAATACTGAAGAAAATTAATCCACAGAGCCCTGTGAGCAGAAAAGGGACCCACCTGGAACTGTTCCTCTCGCAACACTTCCCCTAAAAGAAGAGCTGATTTTCTCTTTCTGCCATTTGCCTTGCAAATAAAACCCACCAGTAAAGATCACCCCTTCCCCATAATTTCCTTGAGTTATTCCCATCCCACTCTAAACAGTAAGCTCAGACTGGTTAAACAAATTTGTGAGGGTAGAAAAGTTGCTAATTAGTGTTTCTTCCTGCCTAAAATGCAAGAAGATCCTAAAAAAGAAATTAATGCATTCCACAACCCCTGAGATCTCCACCCCCATTTTTCTTCCCTTTCCAGCTCTTTACCTCCCCCAGACTATCACCTAATCACCATTATCTGCTTTTTTCCCCTCCATGTTCAGAGAGGAGCCTATTTCCTTTCCCATTTACATCTTTCTCATCTCAAACTTAATTCTTCTGTGTCCACTTGCTGAAATTCATACAACTACCTCTCTCTCCTCCGCCAACTCCACCAGCATATCTAGTCTTCCTCCTTGTCTCCAATCCTAGAGAAATGTGGCTTCACTAAAATCAAAGGCAAATGTTCAATTAGAACCAGATTTCACCCCAGCAGCATAACCATATTTTATTAGAATTACACTACTTATCCCAAGCCAGCTATCCCCAAGTACTGAATGGACAAGCACTAAGAGCGGGAAAGCCCTTTGCTTAGCTTTCCTCAGTCCCAGTATGACAGCCTTGTATAGCTGAACACACTGGCAAGCTAGGAAATAGCACACGACAGATGCCATGGAGCCTACTGAAATCTGGCCAGCCTCTGGAAATCCTCCACACAACAAGTGTAGGTCATCAACGAGGATAAGTTTTCTTTTTTGAAAGTATGAACAGATTTAAACACACATACACTGGTATTCTCATATTTTGCACTCTCCTCAAGGTTGGGAGTATATTCTAGAAAGTGACCATGAGTTTCAAGAGGCAGTTCCAACAGGTAGTTTTCCTCTCTCCTGAGGCAGTAAAAAAAAATGAAAAAGAAACAGAAAGCCACAGCACAGCCTCAATTAACCTACAAAGACACAATTAAGCGTTGCAAGTACGCCCACACCAGAAACCTCTTTTTCACTGCAATTAGCTGCTGCAACCAGCTTGCAAAGCCAAGACAGCACCTTGGGCTCTTCTGGGCTCTTCTACACGCAGCTTAAGTAGGAACGTATCACCACTGATAAAGCAGGACCTCAGTTCGCACTGCTGGCTGCTCTGAATTTTCAGCTTCCCAAAAGGTGAAGTCACATGGCCTTTGCAGGCCTCTGGAGAAAAATGCCAAATCCAATACTGAAAGGATACAGATGACAACCAAAATACTTGTGTGCCACACTACTCAAATGACAGAAAGCATTAAATATTTACATTGACACATTATGATATGATTCTACTGTAATCATAGAATCATAGAATCGTTTAGGTTGGAAAAGACCTTTAAGATCACCTAGTCCAACCATTGACCCTACTCTACCAGGTCTGCCACTAAACCATGTCTCTAAGCACCACATCTACATGACCTTTAAACACATCTAGGGATGGTGACTCAACCACCTCCCTGGGCAGCCTGTTCCAATGCTTGACAACTCTTTCAGTGAAAAATTTTTTCCTAATGTCCAGCCTAAACCTCCCCTGGCGCAACTTGAACCCATTTCCTCTTGTCCTATTGCTAGTTTCTTGGGAGAAGAGATCAGCTCCCATCCCACTACAACCTCCTTTCAGGTAATTGTAGAGAGCAATAAGGTCTCCCCTCAACAATCCTAATTCCTCCAGCCGCTCCTCATAAGACATGTTCTCCAGACCCCTCACCAGCTTTGTTGCCTTTCTCTGGACACGCTCCAGCNAAAGGAGATCAGATTCTTCAAACAGGACCTGCCTTTCGTGAAGCCGTGCTGGCTGGGCCTGATCCCCTGGTTGTCCTTCACATGCTGCATGAGTGCACTCAGGATGAACCGTTCCATGATCTTTCCTGGCACTGAGGTCAGGCTGACAGGCCTATAGTTGCCTGGATCCTCCTTCCGGCCCTTCTTGTAGATGGGTGTCACATTGGCAAGCCTCCAGTCATCTGGGACCTCCCCTGTTGACCAGGACCACTGATAAATGATGGAGAGTGGCTTGGCAAGCTCCTCCACCAGCTGTGCATCTCCTATGACACAATCATGCTATTTTTTCTTATCAGAAACTCTCTCTTACTCTGAATACAAGAGTAAGCGAAACTGTTGTCCCATATCTTATCAAACACTGGTTGATGACTTCGCCCTCATACAAAGGTTGCAGAAGAGAGAACACTCCAAGGAAGCAGTTCATGGACAGACTCACAGAACACCTCCAGGATACTCAGACTTAGTCACACCTTGTGACATTCAACTACAGGGAGGATCCCTCCTTACTAGGATCAAGGTGACCACAGTTACTCCCCACATCAGGTTCCTCTGCCCCAGAAGAAAGGACAGATATATTAAGTAGTTTGAGCCATAGCTATGCACAACCTTCCGCAGTGTTTCTTGGGCAACCAGTAAAGCTACTACCACCAGAGCTATATTTTACATCTTATTTCTCACTTACAAGCCAAAATGAAGCCTCCCTACACCTCCAGCTGACAATAGCAGCAGTACCTCCATTCTTCCAGGACAGAACCAGCTGTAACTATTGGCTGGAAACATTTATTCCCACTGGGGACTGGTAACTGTCTTTAATTGTTGGCAGCAGTTGGGGGCCAGGGGAGTCTTTCTTGTGCCAAACAGCAGACAAAATAAAACAAACAAAAAATCATTGCACCTTGCATATACGGCAATACCTGAATCTGCAAAACCTTGAAAGGGCCAATGTGTTTGTGTTCAGGCTGAAGAAAATAGGCTGAAAGCAAAAAATAATATTTTAGAAAAGCTATACAAAACTACTACAGCTACTTAAAAGCAAAATGACTGAAGAGGTGCTCTGTCCTTTATGTCGCAGATTCAAGGGTGAGGAACTACCACATATGGGTATGTCACCAAAACATCAGAGGTAAATCACAGGCCTGCAGACCTGCTCACGGACAGTGATCCTAGTCAAGATTTTTCTAGCAGTTTTACAAGAGTGGTAAACTTCATGCCGTAAATACAACCCCAGCTTGCTGGGAATGTATTTCTGACTGAGCACCATTAATAAAATACACACCATGATCAGAAAATACAGGTTAATTAATGCTCTCTGTGTGTCAAGTCCAGCCACGTCAATATAGACTGTCAGGCATTTTTCCTCATTTTCTTCAACCAGAAAGTGTTCAGGAGTTTAAGTTTTTCATAAGAAATTCTTCACACAAGCTGATCAATATAAAGTTTTTGGAAAAAAAAAAATATTGAAGTTCTATTGTAGGACATTTTTTTCTACTCCTACCAGGTATCTGTGTAAGTTGGGCTGCAAACCTGAAGGTCAAAGCTACATGCTGACATGGATTTGTTGACCAAGAAAATAGTAAAAGAAGCGTCCAGAAAGAAGGCTGAAAGACAACTCATTACGCCTTGTGAAGACTACACCAAGGTTTCTGCAGTAGCAGATTTCCGGCTGGGATATAAATCTGAACTAATCCTCAAAAAACTGTCCTGTGCATCTGCTGAAGAACTGCTAGCCATTGTATAGGAAGATGACAAGCTGAATTTATAACCTAGTAAACTTTAAGGCTGAAGAGATGGAGAGCAATAGCAGGTGGCCTTTGACATCAGGGTGTTTGCTACTGCAGTTTCAGTACATATTCTCTTGCTCCAGGCAATTACTTGATCTCACATGATTCCCAGAAAGACCAAATTCTACTTCAGAGGTTTAACAAAGCTCAGGAAACATTTTCCCTCAAAAAACATCTTGGAAACATGAAGCAATCGGAATGATGTGGCTTTTTTCTCCTGCTGAGTGCCCAAGGTAACAAAGGTAATCAAGATAAGGTCACAAAATAAGACTTTGACTGTAGATGGTTAGTGCCTAATACAGGTATGATTTCTCTAGGTTGGCTTTTGTGAATATAATCATCTGAGACGACATGAAGGACAGTTTTCTTTAGCACATTAGAAGAGCCTGCTGAGAAGAAAAGAACACTTAATGCTCACTTCTGCCTCCCTTTTGGGTTTGCCTTGTGTCTTCCTCTGTGTAAGAAACAGGTTGATCAAACCCTGTCCTTCCCACATGCTTCATTGGGATGCATTACAGAAATAGCCTCATTGCTCTGAGTAGTTCAAAAGCAAATGTGTTGTAAGGATAGTGAATCTCAACTACATGGGAACATACGTATTTTAATCTGAGAACCTCAGAAACTAACTCTGATGTTGAAAAGTGTAGACCAGGGAGAGGGAGAGAGGGCTGTATCTTTACCCAAATGTGAGAACAGTTTCTCATGCTCCAGACAGATCACCAGTTCAGAGTGAGGAAACACAGGCAGTGGAAGTCTGTTCCCTCAGCCCTGCAATACCTCCTGCAAGCCTAAACACACTGGTGCATCTTCTTGTTCTGGTAAGAGCATGACAGATAACCCCTAAAATGGGCTAAGGGTAGGACAGCACACACGAATGAGCTGCTCAGGACTATTACATTCAAAAGCCATTTGTCAAAGGGAATCACCTAACAACGGACTGAGGTACCATGGTTTCTAAAGACGGCAGCTGGGTTCCTCAACCCTTTTTTGGGGGTCCTGACACACCAACAGTCTGTCCGGGTAAGAGGCAAGAGATTACCCATGATCATCCATTTTTCCAAGCTCATAGCTTCAAATATCAGCCAGACTGCTGATAGGAGAATAAAGATACACCACTATCAGAAATTATTCCTGAAGATAAATCCTCAACCACAATGCTGAGTTCCTTGCAAAGAAAAGCAGAGCAAAATATCTCTTCCTTTAGCGCAGAGTGCCATTTCTTCTAACAGGTAGTCTATTGATTGCCAACTTGGACTAGAAGGCTAATAGCCAAGAAACATAATGGTTACTGGTTGTGGCTACTGAGCAAACAGCCTTCACGCACGCAGCCACATATGGGGCTGTTGACTAATACCTGGCCTTCTACAATACAACCTTTCATTCTTTCCAGTTGTCCTGTTACACTTGCACTTCAAAAAGAGAGTAGAAATTCTGCTTACTGAGTAATTCCCAGCAAATCACCACAGGTTGTTGCAATGAGAAGGTTAAAGACGCCTCTCACACAAGCCCAACTTTCAAGCTCCTGGTCCTTGAATATGCTGCTCAAAAACGTTACTTCTACTGCAGTATCACAATGAAATATCTCAAGATATGACAGAATAAAAATATGATACCTTAGGAAAAGGTGGTGAGAAAGGTACATTAAAAAAGTACTTGATGTCACTCCTCCAAACATTTAAGTATCACCTGGACAGTGAAAGGGGTTTACTAGAGTTTCTTAGCTGCTGTGCCTTCCCTGCTCCAAGCATCAGGGGATGCAAAGCCATCAGATGATGGCAGGTCTACTGTGTAGCCAGTGTAGCCCAATTTGGTGGTACTACATTGGAGAGAAATGACTTGTAATAGCTCAAGCATCAGGCTTGATAACAGAGAAGAATCCTTTCCTGACAAACATGCAGGTCAAAGAAAATTACATATTCCTTTGACCTGCACGTCTTACTGCTTGCCTTTTTTTTTTTTAAACAGCACCAGGAAGAGTGAAAATCGTTGCTAGTCCACTTACGTGCTTTGGCAACATTAGCCTATTTTCTGTTTCCAGTGGTAACTGCTACTCACCCTTCTTCAGTTCTAACTCCTGGTACATTTGTGTCCTCTCCCCTCTCACTAGCAAGAGTGAGAGCTGACACTTCCCTCACCCTTTTTTCCCTTCTTGTTGAAACCTTATTTCCACTGCTCTAATAGTTCTTGACTTAACTGGGACAAGGAAAATTATTCTGGGCTCCTCTGTCCTAGCAGTTAGGCTATTCTGTATTAACCATCCAGAGCACTGAAAAATCATACTGAAGCCCCAGGCAACCATTCTAACACTGCCTTAAATTCACGATTTAATAATATTGCCCATTTTTACTGGGCATGTCTATAGCCATAGATATATGTACTTTTTGCATAAAAATCCTTCAGTATTAATAAAATTCAGAAAATTCTCTTCACTGCTACACATGGCAAAGTTCATTTAACAGCATTCATTCCAAGAGGTCCCAAAAAGCTAAATTTCTATCTAACCTTAAAACATAGCTACTGCTTCGGCAAGATGGTTTTTTCCCCGTCCTTTTAAGCAATACGTAGAAGCATTTGTAATAGTTAAGGTCAGAAGTCTGCCTAAATATTACACAGAAATATATTGTAGAATTGTATCCACTAGTTTAAGCATGCAGCTGAAAGGCCTGACATTGAAAAGCTGGCTACACTGCTGCTCCCACAGCTTGTTTCAATCTAGGCTAGCACATCCAGCCACCCAAAAACAGAGGGGAGGAATTTTTAAGTAGGCAGGGTATACTCTTTTCAAACTCTGACCTTAATTTTGTATCATCCAATGTCCAGTATCAATACCATTGCGCCAACTTTTTTTTTTTTTTTAAGGGATGGAAAGTGTTTCTGTACAACTCCATTTTTCACAGCAACGTAATTAAGAATTTGGTTCAACTCATCTATATAGCAGTAGCAGTTTTCAAACTACAACACGTGTAGCTCTGAAGATATGAGCTCTTTTCAGAGTAAACCAAAATGAAAACCTGCAATGGCATACATACATCCTAAACTCTGTTACAGAGCCTTGCCACTTCTGGTGCAGAAACAACGAAGTGAAGCTTTCTTTTATGCACTGTGAGAAAGCAAACCCCTTGCGTTTTTCATAAGGCACTTCCTATAAACTGCCAATCATTTTAAATGCAAGAGACAGCATGCTAGATAAATGCATTATAACTTTCTAGAAAAGCGCATCCAGAAAAGCCTTTGCTTTGAGTCACATTATCTAAGCTTTGAAACTTGAAAGGCAAAATCAGAGCTGGTTTCAAATTCCTGGAGTCTATACCTGAAACAACCAACCACAATTCGAGTTCATCACTAAGTTATGCTGTTCGGGTTTTTGGTGTACAATACTCCCCCGTCCATAAGCAAGGAATTAAGCACCAGCTCATTTTGCCGTCTCCACTTTGCCCATCCTGACACTGGAAACGGAGAGCACTGGCTGAAGGCTGATATCAGTACAGGGCAGAGCAAATAAAGATACCAGTATAATCACTTTTTAGATAAGTCAGCCAGTACAAGCACAGCTATCTAGAAAAATATACAGAAGAGAAGCAAGAATGTACGAAAGCATAAGTAGACAGGAGTTCTGTCAGACCTGAAATTGTATGGACTGAGAATACAATATCCTCTGCTACCGTACAACATTTTGTCAAGCAAACATTAAAGCAACCCCTTACCTGCCATCTCAGGAGAAAGCACAACCAATTTAAAAGCACACAGCTCAGTTCTTCAAATACAACAGAAACACTACAAAGTAGCAGCACATGTGCTGCCAGTTTTTGGGTCCTAAACTATGCACACTCAGTTTTTACTTCATAAATTACAGCTACAATGGACAATGCAAATGCACAATCCATGTGACGCACCCACATCAGCACAGGAACAGAACAACTCTTTTAGGTACCTTCCAGCAGCAGGCTTCAGTTTCCATGCAGACCCCTGTCATAAGCTAATGAAACAGTCCCCAGCACCATGAGATGTCATGCTCACCATATCTTCTACAAGACCCCATTGGGAGAATGAGTTCCCAGCCCCTGCTGCGATGAAGACCAGGTCAGCACAACTTAAACACAGAGGAGGACCAGCAACTGAAGCTCTCCCCAGCCTCCCTTGCCATTAGCAAATACACATTAAAACACACCGGTACAGCCATTCCATCAGCAAGTGGGTTTGGGTGGGGTTTTTTAACTTTATTTTATTTGGGGGTTTGTTTTTTTTTCATTTCAGCAGTGTTCTGTCTAGTAGTGCTTATAGGAAACACCATTTCTCTCCCCTTTGACAAGAAATTATGATCCTCTCACAAAAAGGTACGCAACTGTATTTGCAAAGGTATATACACAGCGTTAAAGTCTGAAACACTCCAATTTACTGCAAGTCTTTTTTGATCCATGTACGTATATCACTGGCAGGGGTATGCCCAAGAGCCCAGTGCTCCTGATTTCAGCCAGCCCTGTTCCGATTTGGCACAGCTGATTTTCTGGTGGTACAAGCATATTCTAGGTGAAGTGCAGTACACAGCTCACCACAAGCTGCACAGCACCTGCTCAGAGCCACTACCTCAAAACCGCTGCAACAGAGCTTCAAAGACAGCAACAAAAACTTGAAGCCAAGTAATGCATTGGTAGACGAAATAGCAGCTGAGATTGCCTGTACTTGCCTTCACAGGCTGCGACTTTAATTGGAGCATACTGGAGGGCATTAATCACAATTTTAGAAAGACCAATATCGACTTCATTTATTTTTACAAAGCCTTTCTCTGCCCTCATCTTTACTGACTACACATGTCAGAGAAAGGTCAAAATAGTTTCATTTTCTTCTGCACTGGACAAAAAGGCATGAAGAACAGATAGTAAATTCAGCTTATTTCATTTTCACTGTGGCTTAAGGAAGAACAGAAATAATTTATTATCATCAAATTGACTCCAGCATAACCTGGCTGCTTTTATCAAGGTTGTGTAAATTAAAAAGATAAAACCAGAACTCCACTTTGCTTGAGATTAAAAAGATGCATCAACTCAAAGACAGTGTTCAGATTTCAAGGAAAAACCATTTGTGGTAACAGATATCAGAACTCATGAGTTGAACACCTTTCCAAACACAGCTGTTTCAAAATAACAGATAATGCAATGCTCATGCACCAGAGAATGGAGACCAAGTCAGGTGCTAAATGAACTAAGTAAAAGTTTACCAACGACCTTATCAGTAATACTAAACTTCTCCTTTACATGGGAGCACTGGACAAATGTTATTTTAATAGAAATGTAATTCTGTTTCAAGATGGCAAGTAAAATGTGCTTGAGAAATGATATCTTCTTATTTAATAAGGCAACATGCAGACAAGTAACGCTACCTGGCAAATTTACAATTATTTGAATGCTGCACCTCTTTCGTACTAGTCAGTGTGTAATCATTACACATGATCATAAGGTGATCAAACATTTTCAAATACACCCACACAATATTTAAATGTAGGAAAAATACACCATAAAAATAGAATTGTTTTACTCAGGAAGCTGGAAAAAACACCACAGGAATCTGAAGCAATATCTTCTTTTCCCCTCCAATGTGATAAATGTTTTTTACAGTTTATTCCCTTAACTGAATGACAGCTTACTGTGCTCTGCCTACCAAAACTGATTTTCTTAATAGCAGATCTTAATAAAAGAAAGGCATGCTGTGGCTTTCAGTCTGGACACTTACTTTCTAACTAAACTGGGCTGCAGACTCCTCCTGGCACAGTGAGGTCGTAGAGCAGGAATTCCTGAAGTTTTGTTCATGGAAAGTTAATTACAGTGCAGTCGCTGCGTAAAACAGCTCTAAGAACAGCAAGCCTCAGGCTGATGTTGACAATACAGCCTCCTTTGCCATTAAGTGAATCCTATCAGTCCCCAGTGGTAATATTTCACATCCAGTTGAAGCAAAACAAATGGTTCCAAATACAGCAAATGAAACATCCAAAAAAGCCTGCGTATATCTAGGAACCAAGCTGTCAAATCCACCGCTGGAACACTGACGATAGCTATAAACTCAATGTGGGGATGAATCTGATGGAAGTTCCTCTAGGAAACTTCGTGTGTCTTACGCTGCTTACCCAACTCATACCATAACTGCGTTGCATCTATCATGCTTTCAGTTTATAACGTGAAACCCTCAGTATTTCCAGAAAAAGGAGATAACCCCATGACTAGCCGGACTTCTTTAAGCATCTCTAGAGATGGCTCAAGAGCTCCCCTTGGTGGAAGGGCATAAGCAATGGCCTGAAGACAGTATCAGTAAAGCCAAAGGAGTGTAGCCAAAAGTTTATTCAGTTCTCCTCCACCACTCTCATCTCTAGTGGCCCAGACAGCTCCCAAAATGGTCTCAGTCATTCAGCACTGAAAACGTTCCCTCTCCCAGAGAAAGTAAGGATGGCAACTGATTCCAGCTGGGCAGCATCATCCAGTTTGTGAGTCTTTGCCCAAGGTTCAAACCATCCAAATTTAGCCAAGATCCAGGTTAAATTGGTAACAATTTTTTTTCTCCCAATGAGAAGAGAATTTAATCCAGAAACACTGAGGCATTTTCAAGTCACATAAGGCCACAAGGGATGACATATCAGGGACAGAGGGGCAAGGGAGAGAAGCTAACAGGCACCGCTATGCCTATCCAAGCTCTTACACTTAGGACGGAAGCCTGCTACAGTCTAATCCACATAAAAAATGGACATAAACCCAGAGCCTCACCAATCCCAGTGGTTATCCAGTATCTGACTGCATGCACACTGGAAGCCACTCTTACAGTACTTGTGTGGGTGGGTGGATAACATGCCCTATTCCCTCCCCTGCAGAGCTTCCAAGCAAGCACAAACGCTTGAAGTGCCCTGTATGGGGAGGGGGGCCCCATAAGCTGCAAACCTCCTCTTCAAGGAGACAGCAATGTATCATCGTTACTCAGCCACCCTTTGGCTGCAGTAGCTGCCGGAGAAGCACAGCTCCCGCCCTAAAGCCCTACCTGCAGCAGCCAGCTGTCCTTAAAGGCAGTTGAGCAGGAATGAACTGCGGACACCTCCTGCTCTAGTAACAGCTCTGAACGCAGTGTGCTCCGGTGCTCCCATGGGATGCCAGAGATGCGCTTCCTCCGGTGCCCTGTCCTACAGGAGAGATGCAATCAGAACAAGCACCGGATCCAGCTTGCAGGCCATCTGGCAAACCACGATGCCGCCTCTGATCAAGAGGAGGCTTTGAGCCAAGAATCAGTACCAACTGTTTTACTGGAAACATCTCCAAATATTTTCCAGCTACCGTTGAACATATATACTCTAACAAGGCTGGAACAGCTCCTAGCTCCAACGGAGGTCTCTCTCTACAACTGCACACTGTCAGAAGACCTTGTGCTGACAAAATCTGTTGGGGTTGCAATAGCAGCTAAGAAATTAGCAAGTCAACAATAAGCAAGAAATAGGAGCAAGTACTCAGAGCAGAGAGTATCAGGAATATCAGCACTGCCTGATATTTACTTACTGACTCTACAGAGGAAGACCCATCCATTTAGACTTACTGACCAGTATGTGAACAGGTAACAGAAGAGCTTATGAAATCACTGGGAGCTCAGCTCTTGCTGGCCTCAGAGAACAAAGAAGCCTTACAGCAGCAAAATATCCTCTTTTCACTCTCCCTCTTTCTTTACCCTCTCACACAATCTTTCTCCACAGATTAGAGCTGAACTTTTCAAAAGATGTGAAAGCAGAAGAAAGAGGAGAGAGCAAAAGGAAGAAGAGGGTTTTCTGTTCATCCACATCAACAGAAAGTAGAGACTACACCAGAATAATTATCTCCAAGTGAGATTCCCTAGTTTTCAAGTCTTTTTTGGTAAAAGGGTTCAGAGATGACATCTTTACCTTCAAAACATCCTTCATCCACACACGAACAGCTTGTGGTATAACTACGGACTTCTGCAATCACTCAAACATCACAAGAACTTCTTAATATTGGAGATTATTATACAGATAGCTATTTGTGCAGAATTCACAGACTGCACTTAAAATATCCTTCCCTCAAAATACAACTGAAGATTATTATACAAATATGTAGCCATTCACAGCCTCTTTACATATAAGAAACACATAATGTAGAAGAAAGTGTGGCGCTCCAAGATCTACAAGCACATTTTGAACGTTTAGACTGTAAACACAGTACAGCTAAAAACTTATTTTTTCCACACACATGGAAAACACCTAACTTACGGATCTTGGAACACATCCTACTTCTCCGTAGCATTAGACTAGCTTCCACGTGATTAGGTATAAAGTGTGAAACATCAATAGCAAGTTCCTGTGTAAAGCCTTCCAGGAGCTCTCAGTGTCTAACTACATACAACAAAAGAAACTCAAAATCCAGTTGTCCCAGCTGACAAAAAGAGATACTCAGCTGACCTCAGTTTGTACTTTTGAGCATTTCAGTATTACTTTCCCACACACATAGGTATAAGGAACACCCAGGGCAACACAGTTATACTTGATGAAAAATGAATCAGAAACAAAGCTGCTGATTCAGGAATATGGACCCAGTGCTGCCAATCACTTTCATCCAGGACTAATTTTCCATGCAAAAGTCCCATGGCTCTAATGTATACAAATTACGTTACTCATACATGTTCCCAAAACATTCCACAGCTCGTCCTATCGAATCTGAAGGGCGCGCTTGCAAAACACAGGCAACTAGTCAACACAAGAGAACCTTTTAGAACTTTTGGACCGTTTCAGTTTTCCATCCTTTTATGCATAATTGTGCAGATTACAGCAAATAGCACAAATGAATGTCAACAGTATTTCCAAGTCTTTTCCTCCTCGAGTAGTAAAGACCCTGACACTGCACCCCCTCCTATCTCTGTCAAGTACTACACTCATGAGAGGCTCAACAGCACCACCACATACACAAATATTTAAGAAACTCACATGGGTAACGAGACACAGCTTCAAATCTGCAAAATCACAGGAAAAATGAGTT
Organism: Burhinus bistriatus; assembly: GCA_013397275.1. NCBI lineage: Eukaryota > Metazoa > Chordata > Aves > Charadriiformes > Burhinidae > Burhinus > Burhinus bistriatus. Next base: position 1,121,897 of record VYXH01012749.1, read on the forward strand.
CAGTATAGGCTGAATTTCTACTAAGCGTTTTTCCTCACTCAAAAGCCTTTGCACACAAGAGGCCTGTGATTCCAATGCTGGGCATTTTAGAAGAATTTCTGTGCAGACAGAATGACAATTGACAACCACCTGGACCTATTTTTCACCACTTACACTCCACTATTAGCTTTGAGTTCATAGGTGCTAGGTTGTCCATACCAAAAAATAGAAAAATTAATTATCAATAAAGTAACCAACAGAAAAGCAAATTTATTAGCCTAATTAAAAATTAGAATTAATGCTGCTAAGCAGGCAAACTTAGGCTTACATAGGCTCATAGCTTCATTTTATATGTTATTTATTAAAGTGACAGTAAAGTCTAAACCAAGATATTTTAAACCTTAACTGTGTGTCTCAGAAACCCTGGTTTTATTTCAATGTTGAATGCAGGACTTATGTGACATTTCCCATTTTGATTTCTGTTAAGGATTTTAAAACAATACTGTACGGTCACTGCCTACAGCCCTAGGGGGCCGAATACAAAAATAATATAAAAGATACCACAAACTCTACAAAATATAATTTTGATTTAATTTCATTCAAGCATTACGTTCCTTACTTTGGGGAAATTAATTTACCATCTTTGATAGCAAGCACTTCTTCAGCTACTCCAAACGCTGATAATATCATTTGAGGTACGACTGGAACAGAACTTGAAAATGCCTTACCTAAACTAATTCATTCACCAAACTAAACAAAAGTCAGTCTTACAAATTTTACTTTCTCATCTTGTAAATAAAACACCTGCATTTCCTCCACTCACCAAAAAATATCCATGTTCCCAATGATCCACCTCTTTCACTAAGCACTCCGGCTTCTTCAAGAGCTTCCAAAATAATGATAATTAATTCATATGCTGGAACATATTACCTACTTCCTACATATTTCTCCCAATAATAAAATACATATTTTCACAAGCATGCTTCTATGGGCTGTGCCAGCCCAGAAAGGCAGTTGCAAACAAAGCTGAAATGAAGACAGATCTATCTTTGGGAAGACTGATTGTCAAGGCCCAAGACATTGGGCAGCTCATCTGTCACACATAAAACCTACTCACCTTCAAGACACGTTAGTTTCCAGTAGAAAAGTGTGAAAAGGCTCATTTTGGGAGATGTAATGGTCCATCAGTTTTTGCTGTTAACTCTCTTTGCTCTTCCTCTTAGAAACTGGTATTCTGGAGATATAAAAATAACTTCAATTTAAAATACAGCTCTCAGATAAAGATACTCCGTTACATCAGCATTACATTTTCCTTGCTTTTTATGAGGCACACTGAAAGGTCACCTGACGGGTGCACTCACTGAATTGCTATGTTGTCTTATCTCAAAGGCGAAGGCAAGGGTTTCTTTCTTTACCCCTGCGACCCTCACAGCTTACACCTTTACTATCTACATTACAGTAGCATATTGAGAATTTATTCTAAAGATTAGGAATGGGGAAGTGGCTTATTTAAAGTCATACCGGTGCCAGAACTGAGAATTACACTGCATTATCAAATGTCTCTTTTCACCTTGTCTGCTACATTTTACATACTTACATGTATTTACTACACTTAGGTTTATCTCAAAAGCACGAACACCGAACTTTTCTGCTGAATTTTGCCAAGGTCCTCTCAATAACAGATTAGCTTCCTTAACCTCATTAGAGACACTTGGTTCCAACTGTGCAGCACAATCAGGGTACTTCTTAGCCTGCTTGGGGTTCTGAGGAGTTTGATACATGTTTGGAAAATAAAGCTGAAAAGGCAAAGCAAAAGCACTGGAACTGTAAATGAGCAAATGCCACATCAGAAACAAATTCCCTAGGAGGCCCATTTCACAGCCAAAATAATTAGATCACTAGCAAGAATCATCCCAAGCAGATAAATGGTGTGTTACAAGATTAACCAAGGTCGTGTTCTCTTACAGCCAGCTTTTTACAAAGGTTCCTCCCCTGAAAACTTAACCCTAGGGCTCCATGCAAATTAAGAAATTCATTGTTGAGGTGCAGCAGTACAAACAGAATCAAAGCATGCTAGAGCCTGTCAAGTGCTGACTGCCCAAGGAAAGGCCACATGCCTTCTAAGTGAGAGAAATCTGCATCTGAGAGCCACCGACACTCTGTGACTGCTGCTGCTGGATGTTCAGAGATAACTGCCAACTCATTAAAATCCAACATTACAAGTTTATTAAATATGCTAACATTAATGGAACTGGACTAGCAGCTACTTAGGCAGATAAAAGTTCAACACAGCATGTCCTGCAGTTCTTGTTATCAATATTCTGTCCTTTTGGAAGTGTCCGTGTACTCAAGGCAGTGAAACCCTCCATCTCTATTAGATTACTCAAGTCATACTCAAGGTTCCCACTAGCCAGGAAGTCTAGGAAAACACAGCTACTTCCCAATAATTACAGCTCAGTCTATGTTACCCATTTTCACTTTCACACTCAACTGCTTGAGATGCATAGTCTCCCCAACATTTTTTTCCCCCCTTTGGCCATATCTGCAGGGCAAGTCCCACACCTCCCTGCAGGCTCACAGGTGTAGAGGTTTGCATATATCCCAAACTCACAGCTCTTGTCAACTTGCTGCTGGACTCTGAAAGAACTACAAAGAGAGACAATATAGATTAAAGAACACCAGCCACTTAAAAGCAACTCTCCTGTAACTTCAGGTAACTTTGTGCATGCACAACGTGTGTAGAGCTCTGCTTGGAACTACTCATTCGCAGCTATCTAAAAATAAGCATCAGACTCCTCCATGCAAACAGCAATCTCGGCACATTTTGCTCCACAAAATGCAGTTTCATTCCTGGGTGACTCTGCAAAGTCCCAGTGCTTGGTGAGTATCTCAACAAACCTCCAGGTTTTTGCTGTAGGGTGACATCAGACTTGGAAGTGTTCTTCACTAATACTATCAGCATAATCCGAGCTAGGCTGGGGGGAAAGGAGGACAAGGAATCTCTCATCACACAAAGCATAAACAAGCTCCTAAGAGTCTCTAATGCACCTCCAAGTGACTCTGGCAATAGCCTTACTCTCTCAGTAGTAGCTTCAAAGAACATCTGGAAGATTTAATCCTCTAATTACGCAAAAAAAAAAAAAAAAGGTCTTCTGTCAATACACAAGTGTGGTATAGCACCTCTGCCTTGGAGATGCGAGGTTTCAGAAAAAAGATTGAAATGAAATCTTAGGGAGCAACTTGGAAAAAGCATGACTTGTCAGGAAAGAAAAAGCATGACTTACCAGAAAGAAGAGAAATCAAGGAGTATGAAGTACTGTGAACTTCAAAGAAAAAACTGAGCACAAGGAGGGGAAACTGGCCATTTGGCAGAGCAGGTTACTTACTACCGTCTTTCCGAGTACTGACAACAGTCTCGTACTGGAGAAGAGCATGCTGTTGCAAATGTCAAGAACTACCCAGCACCCAGCCTGTGCAATGCAACATAAATCTGAAGCTAGGGTTTTCTTTCAGTCCTCCAACCATATGGGCCTTCCACAAAACAGGCAGAAGGTTCCAGGATGCCTTGGCCAAGAGGGAATCAACAAAATTACCCATCCATTGTCTGATGGAACACGAGGCATCACATGTTGCAGAACCTTGAGTAGCAGCCAATTTGGGGTCAGACACACAACGGACTCCCACTCCTTGAATCAGGAAGGCTGGGCTTAGATTTAGATTTTTCAAAAGAGAACTGACAGCTCCTGTTGGAAATTAAGGCAGAGGGATTGACTTCAAGGTAATCTAGTTTCTGAAGAGGGCACTGACCAAATCTCACACTCAAGAGTGGGGAGTGATCTTTGCTGCTTCAGTGTGTTCTGAACTACAGGAAAGCAGCCAGCGCACCAGCAAGCTCAAGGCACTGGTCCCAAGATCAACCGTTCCCTGACATAGGAAAGGAAAACCCACACAAATTCTTTCATCTCTTAGAGACACCATGACTCCTCTCTGTTGCAACTTATACATTCTGGCCCTAGACACAGGGGGAAAAAATGACTCTGCAAACATCCCCTATGGCTCTGAGAGCTAGAAGGGTACACAGAGATCTCCTCAGTCAACTGCCTACCTGGTCATCTCACTGAGCTCCTGAACTTGACTGCACTCATCACGAGAACACATCAAACCAGTTAACCAGCACAAGTATTTCCTCCCATTACAAATAGGCAGGTACATCAAAACTACAGGACCCTGTGCTTTGAGGAATGAATGTAAATAACCCATTAGAAGAGCAATCTACTTGTAAGTGAACCAGGAAAGTGAAAGTACTCTGTGTCAGCTATATGACGTACTAACCTTCACTTCAGATGATATGAACAGAGAGAAGTCCTCCCAGCAATCCTACAACTAAAGCAACTTTTAAACATTCTCGTTCCCAAAGGGGTGTCCTAATTCCACCAAGCAACACCACGAATTCCACATTCAGGTTGCTATAAGGAAAAGAGAGGTAGAAAATAAATGATAGTAAGGAAAACTCAGAAATCAATCTGCTACCTGCTGAGGTCCACAGCACCACCAGCATGAGATCCCAGCACTATGTTTTCTCCACCTCCATCAACATTCATGTGCTTGGCTAATCTAAAGCCAGCAGCAGTGCTGGATACACAGCATCAGTGCGAAACTGCTCTTCAAGGGATACCCAAGTAGTCCAGAAATAGGGAGGGATACAATTGAAAGGAAACTTCATGCCTTTTAGCACTAAGCTGTCCTGCCACAGACCAAAGGCCAAAACTGTGGTGGCCACAGCACCAGGCACCAAATGAGACACTGAGAATGCAAGATAGGCTGGCACAGTGATTGGGACCTGCAGATGTCAGGGGCATTGACCTTTATCTATGAGTCATAGGGCAAATCTGTTGAGCTAAGACAGGAGCAGCCATAGCTCACAAGTCTCTGAAAGGTGGACAAGGTGTTTCCCAGCACCAATAACAAACCAAGGGAATAAAATGAATGCTTTCTCACCAACTTGCTGCTGGATGACCCCACTAAAACCCCTTTGCAGAAGACAGGATCCTCTCTGACATAACAGCCACCAACAGCTGACCCAGCACAGTGACACCAAAGCTGACATTGCTACGCTCCCCTCTGCTCAGCGCTGAGGTTAGATAGGCTGACCACCTTCTCCCTGAGGGAACTCCAAAAATAGCACACACTAACTCAATGGAGTCTATGCCTGAATAAACCACGGGCAGAGATCTTTCTTCATAGCTCCCACCACAGCAGTACGCTCACTCAGTAGATGGATGCAAGGAGAAATGTAGGCCACGCATGCAGAGAAAAAGAGACATCCAGACTTCAAAGACATCACAGATCTCATTTTCAGAGTCAGGAAATTAATACCCTTTAAAATAGCCTGCAAGCACTGGGGTACAGCTCAATATGAGCTAAAAGGGTTAAGGGAAAAACACACTTCATTGAAAAGTTAAAAATTTGGGGTTTTTTTTCCCCTCACTAAATTGTCTGATGAATCATTAAAGAAAAATCTTTTTGATGTAACTATCCAGACTCATACAAAGAACACTTGTAATTAGCTCTCAAAGTAATCCTCTGACCACCATCTGGAGTTCAGCCTAAATGTTGACCTCAGTTGCACCAAACATCCATGCATCTTTGTAACATACCTGAAAATGAATCACATCACAACATTAAATTCACAAAGTGGAAAAAGTTGACAGGAATGCTAAAAACCTGAACAACCTTTTACTCCACGGGCTCTTCACAGACAGCTCTATAAATGCAAATTCCGGAATATACAGAGAGGGAGGAAGGAGCAATTCATGCCCATCACAGTTAGGGAAATGGTTTCAAAATGAGTAAGTAAAAAGGCAGGATTTATCAATCCAATCCTATGTCTAAAACAAAATGTTTCTTCCATCAAAACCTCAGTTTATAACAAACGAAGTCGACACATGACATACCCAACCTTCTTCCAATAACACAGGAGAAAAATCTTCCTAGAACTAGATTCTGACAGTAAACCAGAGTTATCAAAGATATAAAATAACTTATTCCCCCACCCATGTATAAACAGCTCAAAACATCTTACTATCAAATAATGCAGAAATTCATTCACCTAAAGCACCTTAGATGACTGGCTCCTCTTTTTTTTTTTTTTNCTCCTGATTAGCTTGAAACTCCTATTCCCCACTGGCAAATAAGAAAGTCGAAGATGCCTCCCACCTACAAAGCCTCTTAGCTCAAGAAAAATTAGTTTTCTTTAATATACGGCTCTGTGTTGCATGCTGAGCTCCCCACAGCAAAGCATTCAAGAATGATACACACCCCATCACCGAGGAACAAAATGTATTTCATCAGTTCCAAGGAAATTCCTCTATCTTCAATGAAGTTTAGCAATCAGATTTTAGACCTTTGTAAGAAAGCCCACGACAGCAAGGGAAGAGGCATGGAGCAGGCTGAAAAGACTGAACCAGTTACGCTTAGTTCATATTTGAAAGCGAATCTTTGCAAGAATGAGCAATGTTTATTTTTTCAATTCAGCATGTGTATATAAAACACAAAGATCTGTCTATCCTGGGAGGAATGGTCTCAGAGACAAGACCTCCTGGCAGCTGGCCTACAGGATTTCTTCCAGCTAAAGGTATGTTTAAGTACAAATAAAAGCAAGATTAGAAAGGACTGGGCACCCATGATGAGACCCCAAATTCTAGTCATTTTGCAATCTACAGAGAGACAGACTGTCACCACCCCCAGGTACAAACTTAATTACCTACTCACATCATGCTGCAGAGACTACCAACACTGAGCATGAGTGTGCTACAGAAAGGTTTATGCTTATGCAGTTAAAGACTATGCTGCAAAAAACACTAACATTTTTTACATCCTTATTTCACACTTTTCTTTAACTGATATTTTAATTAATTTTTATCTTGCACAGAGACAAGAAAGAGACAGGGGAATTAACTCTATGTTTAGTCGGTTACAAGACTCACCAAGCTGAGCCTCCCCTGCAATCATAGGCTGCTTCTGTGCACAGCTAGACTGGCTTCAGTTTGGTTGGGAGTAATTTTAAGTTGTCATTATCTTTGCCACGATACCTTTCTCCTGGCTGCAGCTTTGGCAAGGGTTACACAAGACCAAAGTCCTATATAGCAAGTCAATATTTAACTTAAGCACTGTACTGTTAAGAACCACCTAGAGTATTTGATATAGTAACTTATTAAATCTTACACTATCTTTTCTAACAAAGAATAATAAAGGGCAATTTTTCTTCTTTATGAGCAGTTGTAAAGATAAATTCTACAAGGACAGCAGTTAGATTCAGGTTTAAGAATTTTAATAAGGGACCTAAAAGAAAATGTTTCCATGAAAGGAGTTCTAAACAATATGATGTGCACACTGCGGAACAGGTTCAAGACAAGGGCAGGAGCCACAGTGCAAAAATCATTTAAAACTAAACCACATTAAGTTCTGGAAATTCAGCATTTTTTCAAGAAGTAGTAGTTTAACACTGCAATTAAGCCATTAAACTATGTCAGAAAGGCTTATATAAAACCTCTTGGACATTACAAAGAGAAGTACTTATTCTCCACTAAGTATCTGAATAAAATCTATGAGCCACTGTACTAACATAGACTTTAAAATAATACAATAAACAAAAGACTGATTTTTTTTTTTTTCAGGCCAGTTGTTCTTAGTCTTAGTGAAGCTAACCAAAGTGTTTAGATCCAAAAAAAATTTTTTGCATGCCTCTCATGTAAATAAAGTTTTGCTAATAGTCTCATCTTTTATCATCTTTTTGGACAGAGACCTTTCTGATGTCAGAAACAGCTGTTAAAATATAGTTCAGACCACAACTGAGCAACTGAGAGCAATTTTTTGTTTACTACATCTGTTTCAATTTTTTATCCACCTGTTTTTTGTGCCTAAATGCAATGTTATTTACTGCTAGTACTCCCATCCTTACATTTGGCAAAAACTGCTTTTGTTCTCTAAAACTGAACATCTGTTTTAGCAATAATACCAGTGGAGTTACTGGCGATAATCACCACAGTTACATTTCTAAAAATTCTCCAGTTTTACATTTGTAACCCTCCACATGTTCCAGTTTGGTAATCACCCAAAAGTAAGCTTTTTCAGGAAACAAAATAAAAATATTTCTACTGCAGAAGAGGAGGGACGGGGCTGAGTGCATTAGTTGCATCATGAAATAAGGAGACGGACAGTATTGCACAGCTTTCATCTAAAAAAATACCAAAACCAACCCAAAACAAACCAACAAAAAACTCCACCAAAAAAACAACCACAAACACTAGGCCAGCTCACCTGTCCAGGGAAGTGCAGCCTCAGGGAACACTTTCACAAGCAGCTTAACTGATTTTGATCCATGACACTGCCTAACTGGGCGGACCTGCCGCTCCCTAGTACATGCACTAGCATTAGTACAGACGCACAGTCAGCTCCAGCGCTTCACTTTCTGTATGGTGCTAATTGCTGGCCGGATTGGCAGATGAATCCAGCCAACCACACAACCACTTACACCTGCACATGAGAGGCAACGAAAATGGACATCAGAGGGCTGGAAAAGAGGTGCGGAGGGTCACCCTTTTCAGCAGCAACATCATCTTAAACCTGCTCTCTTCAAATTCCACGCTTACTGATATATATAGTTACCACAAAAATGTAAGCTTTCACATCTCAAATGCCTCCTTGGAGCAGTCAGGTCAGGACTCAAATCTGTCTCAGAATGAACACAGAAAGTATTTCTCTTTATTTTTCCACTTTGCTTTGAGAATGAGATCAGTATGTTAAGACCAGTCTATGTCTGAACCAGTAAAAAAAGAGGATAAAAAAAGAACTGCAAATGAAGTCACAACAAGCTCTTAGTAGTTTCCAGCAGCAAAACTCCCACAAAGCTCCAATGAGAAAGGAGGCTGACAGGTTCCTATCCATTTTCTCTAAAGGTTTTATTTTTATTGTACAACACTTGCAAGCGTTATTTACATCCATCTCCATCCATTTAGCAAAAATAAGCTAGAGGTGCTAGATTGTGCCCTGGGAACTGCCTCTCCCTAGACGAAGGCAGGATTGAATCACAGAATAGTTTAGGTTGGAAGGGACCTTAAAGATCAACTCGTTCCAACCCCCCTGCCACGGGGGCAGGGACACCTTCCACTAGACCAGGGTGCTCAAAGTCCAGCCTGGCCTTGAACACCTCCAGGGATGGGGCCTCCGCAGCTTCTCTAGGCAACCTGGGTCGGTGTCTCACCACCCTATGCCATCTTCCTTCACAGTTTTAAGTGCTGCACTTCTTACCAGTTAACACTTCAGTTGGCTAAGCCACAAATAGTCCAAGCAAAGTCTCCACTAAAGCCATCCCTTCCACTCTTCCAAACTTCTGCCAGGTGAGAGAAGCATCAAAATTACTACATTTTATTTCACTGACTAGGGCACAAAACCGTAGAAACCCGTGCTGATTTTTTCGATTTGTCAGCAGCCTCTGGAACGTTTTGCTCAGACAGGATTAGAACAGACACCACAGCCTTAACTCCGCAATGATCCGCTTCGGATTCTGTCTGGAGATTTATTTAAATGCTTCCTCCTTCCCGGGAAGAGGAGATAACACCCTGTGATTGTTCACCTGCCTCAAAATAGGCATTACCAACACCTGGCTTCACTACGGCGTTGAGAAACAGCTAGCGCCACGGATCCAATTCTAACTCCCTTTTTTTTAAATACGCAAAACTCCTTTTTTTAAATATATATATATATATATATGCAAGCTACGCGCCTCACAACAGGAGCGGACAAATCCTGACTCGGCCCGTGCAAAGTAGAAGCGACACCAGGGAGAACCGGGACGCGCTCGGCAAGGCGGCGGGCGACAACCCGCGCCCCTCAGCGCCCGCGGAGCTCACCCGGGAAGCACCGGTGGCCAGCCCGGGGAGGGGGGGGGGCGTTCC
>VYXH01012749.1:1138712-1170826 GCA_013397275.1 Burhinus bistriatus
CGCCCGTGTGAGGACCCTCCCGGTCCCAGGGCAGGCTGCCCAACAGGAGCCTCTGCCGAGGGACCTCTCCGAATACCTGCACCAGCCTTTGCAAAAAAACACGCTCATTTTTTCTGTGACTTTTGCTTTTTATTACAATTTCTAGTGGGGTTTTTTTCGCAGGAGAGGTGTGTCAGGCTGATCTATTTGTAATTGCTGTCATCTTCCCCTGGAGGTGGTTTAAAAACTTGGTGTATTTCGCATCACCTTCTAGCCTTTAGGCATCAAGATGATGCCTCCAGCAAGAAATGGCACAGCAGCGTTGGCAGTTCAGCTGCTTCACCCTGGAGTTCCTGCAGAGCTTGTAGGTGAAAAAAACAGCTTTTCCCCTCAGGTTTGCTGCCGGTTTGGTTGCCTGCCCCACGCGCTCCACAGCGCGTGCTGGGCAAGTCCCTGCGCTCTCCAAGGCAGCACAGGGGTTAGGGCAAAGGGCTTTGTAGATAGCAGGGGTGGTTCAGCAAGAAGAGCTGGCACTGGCATTAGACCACAGCCAGGGCTGTCTGAAGCGAAGGCGGTTCATTTGCCTTTTAAAGATGAGTAAGGAATTGACCTCTAAATACCGATCTCGGTCAAGAAAGGCTCCAGGCAATCTCAAACACGAGCCAGTGAAAAACAAAGTCAAACAGCAATCTGTAGGAGCCCCTGAAATTATAGGTTCTCATGTGTTTTAGAAAGGACGTATGTGCTCTTTGGCTTTACATAATTTGTTATAAGGTGTGTATTTTAGTTCATTTACTTCTGAGTACCACATAGGCCCTTTTTAAGCAGCTGTAGTTGAAGAGCTGTTCTGTAACAGTGACCATAGCATCTATTCAGTATATATTCACAAGTCAAGAAAATCCACTGCAGTTACACTCAATTTCTAAGCCAGAAAGTTTGGTAAAAAGAAGCTGAAAGAGGCAAGTAAGAGCATGAATAGGAAATACAACCTGCTGCTCTTCTGTAGCAAGCTACATTGCTCTGCAGTAACTGGCAATGCTCAGTGTTTCGTTGCAACATGTTTAAAAGTGGAGTAATATCATTTTTACATGCCCAGATAATTATGAGAAAAAGAACTCAGAGTGACTTGATACAATTAGATGAACTAGACATCTAGGACTCCCAGAACTGCAGGGTGCAAGACATCCCTTGGACCAACTGTGCCCAAGACCAGCCTAAGAAAACTTCCAGGCTGTGCCCACAGGAAACTTTCCAGCCTTACCACAAAAAGTACAAAATACAGAGCTAAAGACACATGCTTAAAGAACCTTAACTCTGCCTCTTTTGAGAAGTAGACAATTCTATGAGTCTATAAAACCCAAAGTTGCCTTCTGCCTTCGAACAGCAACTGCATGCACCTGCACAACAGCCCCTTTAGGACAGACCCCTGCTTCTACTGCCCTTTACTCTTTACCTCCCCAGTGCCCTCGCAGCAGGGTGCCGTTCTGACAAACCAAACATAACAGATAGTGTGGTCATGGTCCTGTCACCCAGCCCTGGGAGGGAGAAGGAAGACCTGGCAGAACACTTTAGGTCCATTAAAAAGGCAGTTTCCATTGAGTGCTGTATCTTCACTCGCCCCACACCTATATTGTGCTGCCCACACGCTTTTACCCACTGACATCCCCGCAGCACAAAGGCCGCAGAGAGACCCAAGTACTTAATTCACCCATATAGGCTCATTCCTTGTAACGAGCTCCATAGCACCACAATACAACCTGAGATGGGACTGCTGTGATCCTGGCCACGGTTCCTTGCAGCCTCTGCTCTGCTAGCGTTGGTGCTCCTGTGACTAGTAGTGAGCCATCTCAGGGTGCAAATGTGACTAAACACCAGCCAGTTGGTTTGGGTTGGTTTTTCAGCCAGCCAAGCTCTCTGCATCAGCTCCTTGTACACTTGCACAAGGAGCAGTGCTGGCACAGGGGACAGAGTAGGAGTGTGTGGGGAAGGATGGGAGCCTGCACAGCGTGGATTTAAATCAGTTAAGCTGCTGTGAAAGTTCAGCTTGAGATATGTCTGTGGTCTTTGATTGCATGTCAGGGTAATACCTGTTTTAGTAGGGATCAATAGTTATGTCATACCTGCTATCGGGTAGTTTTTAGCTGAGACCTGGCTATAGCTAGGAAAGGTAGAGCACACTCTGATCCTTGTGTGTTCCTTCTGCATACTTTATGTACTTGACCGTATGGGAGCAGGTTTGTGATTGCTGTTGGAAAAGTTTCACTACATAGGTGATAGCAGGCAGTGAAAGTTACAGACAGGAGCCATCTCCTGCGATCCTGAAAATTTAATTTCACAGCAGGCACAGATGCTTCTTAAAAGACTGGTGAGTTTTTGCAGCTCTGCTCCAGCCTCATCTATCTCTCTCCATTATATGTGGCACCCAGTGCCATGTTCCCAGCTCCCAGGCCATCGCCCTGGCCATTAGCACTTTAGAAGCCACTGGTGGGTAGGAATTTGCTTTCTCGTTGTCTGACACCATCCACTGCTGTGCAAGTACCTCCTGGGCAGCGCTTTCCTGAGGAATGTATGCTGACTTGTGAGTCTGACAGCGGATTTGGCTCACACTTCAAGCTAATCTTTCTCTCCACCAGCAGAGGTGGCATGTGCCAAATTTGATTTGTTTGGGGTTTTTTTTCCTGATTTGCAGAAGTTTAGTATTCAGAGATCTGCGTTTATGAGACATGACAGAGAGAGAAGGGATTTAGGTATGAAAAGAACTAGGAAGTTTTGGGGAACAGACAGACAAGGCTTGCAAGAGAAAGGACCGGCTACACCTCATGAGCAGAGGCAGGCTGCTGGCTCTGAAAATTAAGAAGGATGTGGAAGAGGATTTCAACGTTTGAGCTGACAAGTGCAGGAAAGCTCCAGGGATGACAGGGTAGGACATGGGGTAGGGTAGTATGTGTGTGGGGGATTATATAAAGTATAACAGTGTAACAGTCATGATTGGAAAAGGCTTTCTGGCTGCTAGGATTGTCCTTCTGACCCCTGATCAGCATAATGATCAGAAAACATTAAAGGAAATAGAGAAGCTGCAATTTTGGATACGTAGCAAAGATGGGAGAGTACAATTGCCTGTGTTAGACTGGATCAGCTCTGCATCAGGATGAGATGCAGAGAGAAAATTCTGTGACGTATTAAGTGTCTGCTTCCTAAAACAACTATTCTAAAACCCCACAGAAAGGATGCCATTCTGGATTTGGCCTTAATTTATGTGCATGACTCCGTTCAGGCTGTATTAGCTGCTGTGTGACAGCAACAGCTCCACAGCTGGGTCTGACAGTGAGGCAAGAGAGAGCAGACCAGGTAAATCCAGCACACGAGTACTCAATTTCAGGAAGGGAATTATGTAAATACCCAGCAGTTAGTTCAAAAAAAAACCACTACAAGAAGCTGTCCAAAAGACAAGAAGCCTGCAACAAGGGTGGAGGATGGATTGTTGTTATTTGGGTTTGGGATTTTTGGGTTTTTTTAAGTTCATTTAGAAGCCCAGGTAAAATGTTCAACCAGCAAGTGATCTGGTAAAAGTCCTACATGGCTTGATGAGAAAGCTGAGATGACCGAGGGAAAAGTTTGATTTTTTTTAAGAAGTGGGAAGCTTACTCAAATGAGGAGAACAAGAAAGCCTGTAAAACATGGCAGGAGAGATGAAAACTGGAAATTAAGACAAAACAAATACAAAGAGTGGATCAAGGCATGCTAAAAAGCAATAGATAAAAGTTCTTTAAACAAAAAAATACAACCTAGGGCAAGCTTACCAGATGCCAAGCTCAAAACCGGCAGTTAAAGGTCAGGGAAGGGATCCTTACCTTTCATAGCTCTGTGAAATCATCAGCTCAATGTGCTGGGGGCAGCCTGAAAAGCCCACAAAATATTGGGTTCCATCAGGATATATGTTGAGAACAGAGCAGAGGGCATCCCTTTTCTGCAATAGCAAACATCTTAATTGTGTGTAGTTCTCGATTTTGCATTTGCGGAAGGATACAGGGACAATCCAGAAAGGGACAACCAAAATAATCCACAGGAAGGTGCACTGCGTTAAGATAGCGGACTGAAAAAGCTGAGTGTCATCAGTTTGGAGAGGAAAAGGCTGTGGGAGAATAAGGTCAAGGTTTACAAAAACATAAAGAATGTAAATAAATTGAAGGCATAACCCTTTACCAAATCCTACAACAGTTGAACTAGGGGCATTTGATTAAACTAGCAGGAGATTGTTTTAAAACAGATAATGCAGAGCTTGCTGCCACAGGAGCCTGTGGAGGCAGACAGGATGAGCAGACTCAGGGAGGGATTAGGTGAATTCACAGACAGCAGGTATATACGGGATGTTAAAAAGAATGTGCGTAGCCATACATAGCAACATGCCCAATGCAGCGATTGTGGATGTTGGGGAAAGTACAAGGGGAAAGGACCAGACCTGCATGTTTTCCATAAACAGCATTTTCTGCTGTTGGATTAGAGGCTCACTTCTTTAAAGGTAACTAAGTAAATTTTCAGCATTCCCTTAAATTACTTTTTTTTTTTTTAAATGTAAGAAGTTCACATTTACAAACCCTAGCTAGAATCTGAAATTATTAATGTAAATAATAAAACCGTGTTACAAATCCAGCACGTCATCAGTGCAATGAGTTTTATGCAAAATAGAAATAACCTGGTGTGCACGTGTTCTTTAACAGCACCTGCACTCTATTTCTGAAACATGTAACACTGAATCATCTTGGCAGAATTACATGGGATTAAGCATTGATTGGAATGCATGGAGTGAATTTTTGCATTGTTACTGTTAAATGAACGACATTGTCACAGTAATGAAAGTTATGCAAATTATGGTGACTTTTTGTTTCTTTAATGCTCTAGCTGTTTGAAGTTGTGATACTCTTGAGTATTTTTATAGTTTTACTGTCATACATTTTACTACAATGCTTTCATCTAAAATTACATCTTTTAGTACCACTTATAATATTGTGAGTTACAAAGCAGCTCAGCCTGTGTTGGACTGTAACATATCCTGCGGAAAACATATCCTGCTCCATCTTAGGAGAACTGGAAACTGCAAAAAGTCTGATGTTTCTTCCTTTTTGTCCCACAAAAAAATTCCCGCTGGGAAAAAATTGTATGGAGGGAGAAGAAATATTTATGCAAGTACACAGTCAAGTTACTCTCTGGCAAAAATAGCTCTGTTGACTTAACACAGGTCATGTAGGTATTGAACTGTTATTTTGTGGCAGCCTTGATGATTAATTTTTCTTCTGGTAGGAGTACGTTGTTGTAAGTGCTAAGGGCTTGTAACTGATTTCCTGCATAAAATCCTGAACCTTTCCATTTAATGCAGACAAACCTTTTATAGGGGCATTTTGCATTTGCTGATCGTGTGCCTGCAACAGACACAGAAGTGCTTTGATTGCTTCTTGTCTGTTCCCAAGAGAATTGTGCCCTTTTTCTGTACAATATTTTCAAATCAGTAATTTAACATTTGTTCCGAATCCTGGTACATATTTTTTTCCCCTTCTTTGCACCATGATTTGTAAAGTGTAATGACATTTCATTGTGGTTTTCCCTTTAATCTTCCAGCCGCAAGGTGAATTTGTTTTTTCTAGGGCCTAGCTCTCCACCGATGCAAAAAGAGACCTCTAAGAGCAGGGAGCATTGGGTGTAGCCTGTGGGTCCTCCTCAAATACCAGCAGCCACAGCACTTGATGTTCCAAAGGGAGCAAGATAAAAACCAAAATAATAATGCGCATTTTTCCCACAGAATATGAAACCATTTATTAAAATTGGAAAGGCTTTCATATTCTGCTGCGTGGAACTACATGCACTGGAAGGACTTTTACCAAGTCACCTAATAGTTTTTCTTTGTCACAGACAAATTATTCTCATTTTAAGTTTCAGCTTTCAGAACCATTCCTAATGTTGTCTTTGATGTCTGGATGAGGCAATTGGTACATAACCAGCTGTTTTCGCCCCAAAAATAACATTTCTCTCAGTCTCTGGTTACCAGATCTCAGAGCTTCCACTGATCCTTCTGTGTAGCATGGCCTTAACCAGGCAGCAGCTGATCCTGGAGACAGACCCTCTAGGCAGCCCCCCTCAGCCAACAGCCCTGATTAATAGACTTTGCTAATAGCTTCTCTTAATTTCTGATTTTGAAGGAGGAATGTGCAGAGGTTTACTGGCAGGACTTCACACAGCTGGCTTGCAGGAAGCTTCTTGGGCTCCCCAGGTTTTCCTTTTCAGTCTATGGATTTCCACTTCAATGCTGCAAGCTGTTGCCATATATAAATGTGATCACCCACCCTGGACACACCTAGAAGTGTTACACATGAGTACAGTGATATATTTTTCATCTACTTTATGACAAGGTTCCTTTTTAGATTCAAACACCCTCAAATATATTGAAAAACATGCACAAACTGAGTATGTATCAGGCCTTTCTATCAGTTCTTTTTAATTCACACTCCTCCTCTCCACTGGTCAACAGAGCTCTGCTCCCTTTTCATCAGCCACCAACCTTACACGTGAAGCTGGGCTTACGGTTTGGAGAAGGTCTAGGAACAGAAACTGTATTTATAAAGGACGAGGCGAGCACGTATGATACTTCTTTGAGTATTCCTCCAGCCTCCAACTGCTTGTGGCTCACATTTTCTGAATCAGAGGCATAGCCATGTATGTAGTATGTATACACACATGCACACAGAAAAGTCTCTCTCACAAACTATATATACACTTATATACTTACTAGTGTGCAGATATGAATATATTTTAGTATCTAGATTATATATACACACAATTTGTGTTAATATTTCTATTAAAGTGTTAGGTGTTAATGCTTCTATTTTTACCTACCATCTTCTTTATTGTCACTGTCTTCCAAAACAGACTATACTCTCCATGTCTGTCCATACACACACACACATATATATATATAAAAATTAGCTTCTAAGCTTCAAATGTGAAGTGGGCATACAGTCAGGACAGCTTTTTTTAAATATCTGATTTGTAAAAGTCTTATTTATACTTCTACCGCTCCATTTTGAAGTTCTTTGTTAATTCTTTGCTGGCCACGTTTACTGCTCATGTCTGTGGAAATATGTTCAGATGGCACAAAAGAAGACATCCTATGTAGTGTTTTAGGCCCAAATTCACTTTGACAGGATCCCACACAAGTTTAAGTCTGGACCTATATAGAGATCTTCGCAAGGTGAAAGCATTATAATTGTCAGCACAGCACCAACTCTGTGTCAAGTGTTTGAAAGGTAGTTTTTCGTCCCTGGAGCTCCTTTCCCTTTTTAAAAGTTCTTAGATTGTCAGTGGTTTAGCATTAATTACTTTTAAATTATGCTAAGCTGTTTTCCTGAAAATCTGAATGTTTAATTCATAAAGACATTTTCAAAAGAACATTTCCCTGAGCTGCTTGTTTAGGAAACAGCAATGTCATAGCCAGAAGACAACTCTTCAGGAAGTCATAAGCTTGTTGGATTTTGGTGGGCTAACGAAAGGATTCACCAGGAGAGGCTCTGGCAGAAGACAGGCTAGGGGAGAGACCTGCTCGGACATACTGCCCATTTTCACTGGGATGCTTGGTGTTTATAACACCTCTTGGAAGGGTAATGTAGTTGATTGTTACTCACTGAATCTCTAATTTATTTAAGTCTGACAGTTCTCCAGGCATTAGAGGATGGACTGAAGAGTGCAGATGCAGATCCTTCAGTGAAAGCTGTTATGATTTGTGGCGAAAATGGGAAATTCAGTGCAGGTAAGACATTTTTCATCAAACATAGCCCGAGAAAAAGAGGAAACACTCTCCATGCACTGTATGAAAATTCTCTGCCTCGTAACACTGCTGATAAAAGTCCTGATTTTGCTGGAAATGGCCACAAGACAGTGGGCTTTTTCTATTGTGCTGTGCCACAATTGACATGGGGTACATGACAAGCTGAACTGTCCAGGCGAGAAATAAGCTGGTATGTTCATGCGGAAATGGGGGACAGCTGCTCATCCCCCTAATGTTCTGGTGCCTCCTTACTCTCCAGAGCTTTCTTTGTATGAAGTCTCTGGACCATCCACTGCTTCAGTGTATGAAACATACCTGGGGTGGGGGAGTAGTAAATAACAGATCTTCTCCAGTTGTAGAAACCTGGGAAGCTAGGGAATTTCTGTGGAGCTCTACATTGCTTGTTAGTAGTAACTTGCACTTAACTGTTCCAGACTCAACTTTTTTTTATTGCACCAAGGACGTCTGCACATTTCTGTAGTAACTGCGTGACCATTACAGTTACTATGTATTTTTGTACTTAACCTTCCCCTGAGCTCTCTGAACAGGCTCAAGGAGCCAGGGTTTCTTGAAGGTGGTCCCAAAACTGGTTGATTCCTGTTAACCACTCTGCTGCCAGCAGCATGCTCTGCAAGGACTTGATCATCTGTGAGCAGCTGTGTTCAATGGCCCAGAGGATTGTGTGATCATTTCAGTCACTGCCTTGCCCACTAATTCCTCTTAATCTCTTTGTGCTAACTCAGGAGCTGACATTCGAGGATTTTCTTCTCCAAAGAGACATGGTACTGCCTTGGGCTCCATCATCTCTCTCATAGAAAGGAGTGAGAAGCCTGTGGTGGCTGCCATTGAAGGCGTTGCCTTGGGAGGAGGCCTGGAAGTAGCACTTGGCTGTCACTATCGGATTGCACATGTGAAGGTAACACATGCTGCAAACTAGAGAGGCTGGTGAAGGCAATGGGAACTATATGCGTATGGCCATGGATGGGGTGGGAGATTGCTCCTGAAGAGCAGTGGGACAACATGCCTTTCCTGGGATCATCCACCCAGAGGAGGGGGGCTTTATAGCTACATGATACAAGTCCGTGTGCTCAGACATTCTTCACCTACAGTATCACCCTCGACATACTTTCATTGCTCTTACTAAGTAACTAATTTCAAGTCATTCCTAAATATAAAATTGATTTGTAACTAGTAGAATAAGATGGCCACATAGAAGCTTCAGTAACCAAGTGTTAATTTGTCCTAGGTCTCAGTAGTCAGTATCTATATTCTGACATAGATGGCTGTGTCTTACTGGCTCATGCAGCATGACTCTCTTTTTTTCCCCCAGCCCTGTGAATTTTGCATTTCTTTCTGCTAGTGGCCTAGTTTCAATAGGCAGTTGAAACTTGGCTAGCATGGAGCATTTATGGTTTGATTCCCCATGAGCTCTGGGTCCCAAGGAACACTCTGACCAAAAGACAGCTTTAAGAGTCTTTTAAGGAATGATCCATTTTTTTTTCTTGAATCCCCTCCTTCAAGATTCAGGAATGCTGAACTACCTTTTAGCAGTACCTGGTCTCCTTATAGAGACTCTTCACTGACGGGGCCATCCCCTCACTTCTGCAGTGTGAATCGCTGTTTCTCCATGACAGTGTGGCTTGCTGTAACAGCATAAAGCGGTATTCTACATCACCCTATATGCCACCTAAGGTGGATACCATAAGTATTGGTTTTAAAGTGACTCCAAATCTCTTAAGAGCTCTATGGGAAACATGCAAACTAATTTTTTTTAAAAACAAGGCAACAAAATGTAGATAGATTTTTAAGAGAAGACAGGACCCTCCCACACTTCCTGCTGCCCCTGGCTTCTCTGCCATAACCCTACTAAATGTTAAGTGCACCAAGAGCCATTTGAAGGAATATTAGGGGAGGGTTCAGTACCAATTTTCCTTTACTAAACTTCCAAGAATTAGAGTAGGCAGGTAACAGTTAAGTCACAGAGTGCCCTCCAGCGTTTGGTAAAAACGGCTTGAAAGCATTAGTTTACACATGTGTCAATCTGGGGGATGCTGTTCGCCCCACAGCTCTCCTCCAGTGGTGTGCTAGCACACATACATCCACCGAAAGGTGATGCTGTTCCTGAGCATTTGTACACAAGTTCTTGAAATGGTTGAGTGGGCTTTTTTATTAAATGTCTTATGTGGCAAAAAGCAAAGGTGAAGTTTCTATGTGGAAGTTTTGAGGCTTCCTAGAGGAGCAATGCGTGAATCGGGTCTGCTTGTCTTTCCTCTGTTATGCTTAGTTTGTAGTTACCGCTCTTTCTAATCAGGTTTGTTGTTGAATTTTACTTCATTTTAGGCACAGATGGGTTTACCAGAGGTCACTATTGGGTTACTTCCAGGTGCTGAAGGCACTCAACGACTACCCAGACTGATTGGGGTACCAGCTGCTCTGGATATAATCACTACAGGTAAAGTACTGTGCATTGGCCTTGCTCTGTATATAACAATATGGCACTGGGTCATACCACCAGCTTGGTCTAAGAAACATTAATTTATTTTACCTATGTAGCTGCTTGTGTTGAAATTCAGCTTGTTTCCACTAATGATGAGCTAAGAAAGGAACATACATGCTTCTGAGGCATGTAGTTGGCAATGCATTTTATGTACCTGATGAGCATGTCTCATATTTGAAGCCAACTACACACAAGTCATTTGATCAGATGGAAAAGAATGAAATTGCTCATCATGCCCCACTGTAGTCACCTTATTTCTCTTTTTATCACAGGAAGACACATTCCAGCAACTGAAGCACTGAAGCTGGGCTTGGTTGATGAAGTCGTGGAAGAAAACACAGTTGAGGCAGCAATTCACTTGGCAAACAAAGTGATTGGTGAGGAAAGAATTGTAGCAATGACAAGAAGTAATTGGTGATGTTTCAGGGCTGGAGAGAGTCAGAACAAAGCCCACCAGTTTATTCCAATTTATATGCTCCATTCATTGAGTTTTGGCATCCATATAAGATAGAATTAATTGCAGAATTTGTTTTCTGTTGTCTGAAGTGAAAAATTCAGATGCTGGAGAGCTGCAGAAAGTCAAGTGCAAATTCAAAAAACAGATACATATCAAGTCCTCCTGCTTCTTAATTATATATCCAAACTCACATGCTCCTCTAGGCTGCTGCACTCCACTGCTTTTGGGGGGTATGTGCTCTTTCCATATATAGTTTTGTATCACAGCTGGTATTGCATGTATTGAATGTATTCTGGTTGCACCATCAATAATGGCTCATCAAAAACAAGTTTCTCCCTTTAGTGGAGGGGCTGGCACATCCTCAGCCCAATTTAATGATCCACACATCTTTAAGTCCCTAATCCGTTAGCTGCTATGTAAGAAAACGGCCTGTGGAGATGTGAGGGATGTGGAGAGAAATAGCAAAATCAAATTCACTGAAGTTAACACAGGAAGAGCAACATTCCTTGTGCAGTATGAGGAGCATCGCCTTGAGAGAAAAGAGGCTATTTTTCCACTGCTAACCTCCTTGTACCTTTGGAAACAGACTGTTGACTTCCATCAGGATTTCATCTGGAGCTCTGTCACAATGAGATGCATGCAAGGAAGCAAAAAACCCTTTCTGCTTTGATCACATTGCCTTTATAGGGAATGCTTTTCCAAGCTGGGGTGCTGCTTTTGCTCCTGCAGTTCTCTTCACTACAAACACGGCCCTTTCTTCTCTGTAGGAGCA
This sequence comes from Burhinus bistriatus, assembly GCA_013397275.1. Lineage (NCBI taxonomy): Eukaryota > Metazoa > Chordata > Aves > Charadriiformes > Burhinidae > Burhinus > Burhinus bistriatus. The sequence continues at coordinate 1,150,231 of VYXH01012749.1, forward strand.
CTTCTGCTGTGGTAGAAGTTGAAACAGCCTAAGCTTTGTCCTAGATGACAGTGCACTGTGTCTTGTATACTTTCCTACAAGTTGAGATTTACCAAATAGGTGCAAAAGGCTATTCTTTGGCTAGGTTTTCTGTAAGAGATGCCCTTCCTTCTCACTGTATTCATCCTGTGGTATTTTTGGGCTTCATTTCTAGTGCAGAATTGATGACATAAGCAGCCCTCATTTCTCTTTCCCTATCAGTAATCAGACTATTTAAATATAGTTCTTTAGAAAGAGATGGGTGATGTACTTCAGTATTGCTTCTAAGAAAAACAAAGATACTTTGGTTCACTGATTTTGTCTGTTCTGAATGAGAACTCTGTTCCTCCATCTGTTGGGAGAGCAGTGAAATATTATTACTCTTCTAGGCAAATTAACCCAACAAACAGTGTTCCTTTTGATGTACCCTCTGGGCTTCTGAATGATGCCCTGCATAAGATCTATACTGGTACTGATGGCAGCAGCGTGTCATAAAATGAGTAATAGATACATTGCTGGAACTGGCAAACCAGTAAGCATTCTGGATTTCAACAAATGCTATGTGAAATTGGGAGAAATTTAGATATGCTTATTTCTTTTGTGACAGACATTGTGCAGTGGTTGACAGTTGTGAAAGTCACCTTGACCTTAGAGAAGAGCCTCAGGAATGAATCATTGAGCACGCTGTTCCTCAGTGTAACTTGCTTTCTGGAACTTGTGTCTGCTACCACTACTGGCAAATTCCTCTTCCTCTTTATTGGAAATTGTCACTGCCAAGAAAATTTTGAGAATTGTATAAGCATAGAAGGATCCTAGCTGGATGTTCAGCAGGTAACCTGTCCCAGTCTTACTCATTATTAGTGGTATATTTTCCATCTGTTTATTGCTGGTTTGAGTTACCCCAGTAAAAATGAGTAATGTCATTGAAGGTGTTTCACATCACACTATATACCAACTCCAACAGGACTTTAAAAATGTTTTCAGACTCTTTCCAACAGCTTTACTAGCATTTACAGTATGTGCTTTAACAGTAAAAATACTCGCAAGTCAGCTAATCTTTCTTTCCTGCTTGGAAAATTTCTCATTAGACATTGCAGAAGACCATGAAAAGTTTTGATGCACCATTTAGCCTCAGGTTACCTGATAATTTGGAAGAATGGTGTACCCAGAGTCTGTATGTTCCTTTTGAGACATTCCTGCCTTTGCCTAAAGTTAATATAATCCTCCTGCCATACAAAGGTAAACCAGCGCTTTTATTTTTCTACAGCAAGCACTAACTCAGGGCAGCAGAAGAGATGACAGTCTTGCATAGCTGGTCTGGCTTTTGTTCACAGTGAGTTCTGTTTTCAGTGAACATTTTTCAGATTATCTTAATAAAACCAGAGACAGAGTTGCACAAAATAATGCCATCACAGAAGTCCACTGTCTTTGTATGTCATGCAGCATTTTGTTTCTGATGTTTTGGTTTTTTTTTTTTAAACATGAAGCTAACAACCTCTGGCTTCTTACAGAGTAGTTTGGCTAAATAACTAGTTTTGTCACTGGTAGAATTTCTATTCCTGGAAAGGCTGTACTGCAAGATAAGTCTCAAAGAATCAATTTTCTTCTAAAGCTTTCTCAGCGCTGGAGCTGCAGTATCTCATGGCAAGAGATCAGTCTCAAATGACTGGCCTTACTGAAGCAAGGGTCATTGATTATTGTTTCAGTATACAGTTGACAGAGCTATGTTTATAGTAGGTATGTTGGGAAAACATCTTCATCTGTACATTTTTATGAATTATTCCCTAGTGAAGAACACCTTCAAAAGGAGTTCTGAAACAGTCCTGGATAAGTGGTTGTAGGAATATACAGAGACAATTATTGATTCTAAGTTAAAATTTTCATTGAAAACAGTAATAATATATTGCAGATAAGAAGCAAGCATATGTTCCTGACCTTCTTCAGGCAAACTGGCCCCTTCAGGCAAAAGAAACTATCTTCACTTTTGAAGGCATTTTTTAGAAGGAATAGACAAAAGCTAAATCCTTGGAGACAATGAGAATGTTCTTTCATTAAATGTGTTTGATAATCACTGCACTAATTCAAAGCTGCATTACATAATTTGTCCACCTGATGGCATCACAAAATTGAAAAATTGCTGTAATTGCTTGTGGCAGGTAGTAGCTTGCAGTTTATACTGCCCACCTCTTGCTGGCCTGCTGTAGTCTTCCTCGGCTGGAGGAAAAAATGGCTGCTGATCATCTGCACAGCAGCCTTCTTTGAAGCTCCCCCTTCATATGTCATCATCCCTTGCTTTCTATCCACATCAGTTAATTGACCTTTATCATCTTCTCAGAGCGCAAAAGTGTCAATGGCTTGCACCAAGGAGCCAAGGAAAATCAGTTCAATTTAGACTAGCTCAGGACCCACAGGTATTAAACTCTGCATGGAAAGGCGATTATGAGTTTCTGACTGTAAGCCACTAGGAGTAACTGTGGAGGAAGCATATGTTTCTTCTGGGTCTCATAAAACCCAAAGGACTAACAGGTACTGCTGTTAGGTAATTGCGTGCTTTAAATAGAGACTGTTGGAGAAAGGCTTTCAGCTACTGTTGCAAGGGCCTTTAGTGCATCATCTCTGGGAAAATGTACAATAAAGACATCTTAATCTCTCTCCAGGGCTCATGATTCTGGCTGTCACCTTTTTTAGGCACAAGGTCTAACAAAGTGCCCCTTTCACACAACCAGAGTTTGTGAAAGGTCTGACATAAACTGGACTTTTCTCTGGCAGGCCTGAGACCACCGCAAGCCTGAGGAACAAGGGGTCTGGTTTCAGCTTTCTTTCTCAAATTCACAAGCAGTTCACTGCACCAGGAAGACTGTTAGGCTAGCTCTGCCTCTTGCACGTGGAGTCCTGTAATATCCCGAGGGTTTACAACTCCAGGATGATTTTTTTTTTTTTGTGCTTTAAATAGCACAATATTCGATACTGAATGTTTACATGTTGCTTTTGCTGATAGAAATTTTATACACTTTATCTGTCCTTTGTGCCTCCTGGACTACAAACCCTAGTAAAACAAAGCAGGTATCTGTGCTAGCTCCTGTGCACATATGACACTTTTCCCTGCAGCACTGATATCTGATACTGTTCATCATGTTCCTGCTGCTTTGATTTCAGAAATCAAGCCATGGGTGTCCCACACTGATCTCTTCTTCCCAGGTTTGGATTCAGATAATTTTTTTTCCTGTTCATAAATATGCCCTTGATTCTTACTAGCATTGCAGAAGCAAAGGCACTGCATGGAGATGCAGTAGAAATACCTAGCAAAACCTATTCAGCTCACAGATAAATAAGAATTTTATTACAGGGCCCTGAGGAGAGTTACTTTTCTTTTTCACTCTGAGGAACTGTCTCATGTCCTCCATCAGTATATGTTATTACAGGTACTATTTGCTATCTGAAGACCAAGCTTAAAGGCTCCCAGTAGTATTCCTTTTCTACTAGTCCTTTACACATCAGAGATGTCATATGAAGTCCACTGATCTGCCCAGTCTTAAGCGGCCTTCCGGCCATCACATCTGCTTTCTGGGACAAACCGGAGGTTTTCTCTTGTGTTGAAATGAAACCCACTATTTAAGTCCTAAATAAAGGACTCTGTATAAAAAGCATATCTGGGTTAAAGACATACATTTAGGGGAAAAACACAGGATTCCAAAATAAAGGAACTAATCCTGCAATACTGGCAGATACAAACTATATTCACTGTCAATGTGAAAACATTATTTTTATGAATTATGATTACAAGGGTTGCAACTTACACCGTGAGTATTCATCTTTTTGTGTTCTCTAAAAGGCTTAATTAAAAAGCCTGAGCTCTGAAGAACATTTCAGGAAATCATTATCTCAACTCATCCTGGAAACTCATAGTTCTGTTTCTCTTAAATACTGCTTGGTCTTGGAGGAAGAGCTAGAGTCAGGACATGTGCTTTGGGCAACCATGATTGCAGTGCTGCCATTATTCCTGCTCTTTAGCATCCTGTGTATGATTTCCTGCTCCTGAGTCTTCTGCTGATGCACTGGCACTTTGCTAACTCAGCCAACAGGAAGAAAAAGGAGCTGGATGCAATATGCCGCCTTTGAAGGAAGCGTGCTCCTGCGGCAGAGCTCATATAAGAGAAGCTAGGGCAACAAGACTGTATACCAGGGAGCTTCTCAGCGTAATATTCTCATTAGAGGGGGCCCACCCACCATCCTGCTTTGGTGGCAGTTCTGGGTGCTTCTGGGAATAGCACTGCAGCAGCCAGTGCAGTAACATTGCTACACAGTTAACAATGTGGAATGTTGTTGGAATATTAAGGGGATAAATCCCGAATTTCTGTTTTTGTTCTGCGATGGTCTTTACTGAGGCAAGCTGCTGTTAAGAGCATAGGAACATACTGATTATGGTCAAATCGGAGATCTAGCAGGCACCAAGGCTTATACTTCTGAAAAGGATGGAGAAGATTTTGGCATCTGAAATGTAACTAACTTCTCTCAATTAAAATCCTTTCTAGGTATCACCATAGCAACCTCTGTCTGTAATGAGCCTCATGTGTTTGTATGGCTGCTTGATTCACCCCTTACTGACACACAAGCATGAACTCTCCCTTGTTATTCATTTGCTCCTCAGCTCATACTGCGTGAGCTGTCCCCTTGGTTAGTCCCAAAGTGAACAGAGGAACTCCTGCTGTCAGGGAAGAGTTAAAGTCAGTGTATATTTCCCAGTCTCTTACAAATGCCTGTGTTGGGACCCTGGCTGGAATGCATCTGGCTAGCAAAGTTGATTGGGCACCGAGTACTAAATAATACTGGAGGAAAACTTTAGTACTGAAGCTTATAGAAAGAGCCATATGAATGTGGCAGCTGGGACTGCAGAGTAAGAGAGCTGGAGAAGTCAAGGCACTCTGTGTAGCTGAGAAAAGGAAGGAGAGAATTACTTCTTTGAAATTGAAATCTTGCTTTTTTGAAGTCTGAGAAGGGACTTGAAAAATTGTAATTGTCAGAGCAAACAGAAGGATAAAGAGAAATGTCAGACACGTTAGTTCTAGACCCAGATCACTGTGCCATGCAAGCCCTAATGCTTTTGAGGAAAAGAGGTAGACTGCATTCCCAGTGTACGTAGAAAGGAGTGAAAATCTGTAGTCTTCTAGGTGTGCATGCATTGTTCTGTAACTCCATTTTTCTACCCCCAGGCCAGCCATTGGGACCCCGCAGGCTCAGCCTGAAGCCAGTTCCAAAGCTGCCCAACATGGAAACATTTCTCAGTGAGGCTTTTGTGAAGGTGAAGAAACAGGCCCATGGGTGCCTGGCTCCAGAGCTGTGTTTCCAGGCAGTCAAAGCCGCCACAGAGCAGCCCTTTGCAGATGGAGTCCAGAAGGAGCGAGAGCTGTTTAATGTCCTGCTGACTTCAGGCCAGGCCCAAGCACTGCAGTATGCTTTCTTCGCAGAGAGAGCAGTGCAGAAGTGGACAACACTCAGTGGAGCTTCATGGAAAAGTGCTTCCCCTCAGCCCATCCACAAAGTAGCTGTGATAGGTAAGGGAATGAAAAAGCTGTTGTGGTTGCTGAGTGCACAGCTAAAGGCGTGTGGGATGAGTACAGTCGGGCTTTACTCATGGCAGAAGGCTGAAGTGGGATTCCCTAGCAGTCACTCACCAAAGTCACTGGTGCCCATCACAGGTGAAGATACTCCACACCCATAGGTGACATGCAAGGACAGAAGTTCTCAGTGCATTGCTAAGCTCAGAAATTCAGACAGCAGGTCATATCCCACTAGATTGTTACCTGATGCCACCTCTTTCTTTGGAAGAATAACTTCCTCTCACTTAAGAGACAGATTAATCTGGGACCATAAGCAGTCTGTTCCCTTTTAAATACTGCTGTGTTGAGTCCTGGCTTTGTTCCATGTTATAAGCAGGTTTGCATGAAATTCTCCTCCTGGTCTAGTTCTGTACTGCAAGTGCATGTGCACAGAGTCACTCAGGGATATATTAATACAAAAATGTTTTGACAGCTGTATTTTAAGAAGATTTCATCTCACTGGGATCCACTCCTGCCATTTTGTAGCCCAGCAAGATAATGCCTTCATTAATTTTTTATAAGAGCAATTTAAATAAAACCTTTGATGCACTGCTGAGATTTTAAAAAAAGTATCGTTCAGCTCTGCCTGTTGGTAGTAGCACTCAAAAAATGGTTAGACAAGTAATGGAGCATTTGGAAAACATCCATTCTGTTTCAGAGAAAGCTCACCAGACCAACACTGCTCTTTCCTGGATAGTTCTCAGGCCTCTCGTGCTCTGCAGTATGAGCTCTCTGAAAGCTCATTTCAGGCCACAGAAATGCATTTTTTTTGGAAGATCCCTTCTTTTCATTAGCTGCCATGCCATATTTTTAATGAAAATGGTTTTTAAACATTGGTCCACAAACCTCGTTGTAGCATTCAGGTAAACACACAAGAATTATTTGCCAAGTTTATCATGCGACTTGAAGAGCACAGTACTTTGGACACATGCAATCCCAGACAGGTCAGTCCTGCAGTGTGTGCTTTGGCAGGAAGAGCTTGTGTTGAAGTCTTGTAGGAACGATCAAGTGACTAGAATGAGTATCTTTGCTACATACTGATAAATCATGCCAGAATAATACATATGCAAAGTCCCAATATCAATAACAGTTTAGCCAGAAGGGCTGTTTAGATCTGATCTGCTTATTTTGGTGCTGTAATTGAGCTAGAGGGAATTCTAAGGACAAATGCAATCTCCATTTGAAAGTTTCTAGTAGAAACATAATTTGTATCTTATTTCCGAACCAAACTGGCTGGGCTACATCTCCTATCCATTGGATTAAGTATTTGTCTCCCATCTCCAGATAGGTTTCTGAATTCTGGTCAGAAATTGCTGCAGCCTCTACACCCGAGCTTCAGTGTTTTTGTAGCTGGTTACAGACAATGCTCAAGTTAACCCATACTTTTTGCAGAATAAATAAACTAAGTGCTTTGATACTTTTGCTGCAGAGCACAATCTGTCACACTCTGGTCATTTTCATGGTTCTGACTTTCCCCTAATTTTTCAACACTTCATAAACCATGCATAGCCAAAGTGGGAACAGTACACCAGCAGTAATTACACTAAGACCAGGTACCAAGATGCTTCTTCCTTGCTACTACTTAGTATGCTCAAGATAACAGCCAACTTTTATATTAGCAATGTTCAACACATCCTGTTAATTATCTACTGGCAAGGAGCAGCTGCACCCCAGGGATAGGGAGCCAATAACACCTCCCAGGGGGACAGAACCACAAAATCTTTAAGGCTGGAAGGGACCTCTCAAGGTCATCTTGTCCAACCCCCCCTACTCAAACAGGGCCACCTAGAGCCAGTTCCCCAGGACTATGTCCAGACAGCTTTTGAGTATCTCCAAGGATGAACGCTCTACAACCCCTCTGGCCAGCCTGTGCCAGTGCTTAGTCACCCCTGCAGTAAAAAAAAGTGTTTCCTTATGTTCAGATGGAACCTCCCATGTTTCAGTTTCTGCCCATTGCCTCTGGTCCTGTCACTGGGGGCCACTGGAAAGAGAGTCTGCCTTGGTCTTCTTTACACATTCCCCTCAGGTATTTGTATACGTTGATGAGATCACCCCGAGCCTTCTCTAGGCTGGAGTCACAGATCTCAGCTTTTCCTCATACGAGGCACGCTCCAGTCCCCGAATCATCTTAGTGGCCCTTTGCTGAAGTCACTCCTGTAACTCCACATCACTCGTGTGCTGGGGAACCCAGAATTGCACACAGTACTCCAGGTATGATCTCACTAGTGCTAAATAGAGAGAAAGGATCACCTCCTTCAACCTGCCAGCAAGACTCCTCCTAATGCAGCCCAGTACACCATTAGCCTTCTTTGCCACACCGTCATATTGCTGCTCACAGTCAACTTGGTGTCCACCAGGACCCCCAAATCCTTTTCTGCAGAGCTGCTTTCCAGCCAGTCAGTCCCCAGCATATACTGGTGTGTAGGATTATTCCTCCTCAGATGCAGGACTTTCCCCTTGCTGAACTTCATAAAGTTCCTATCAACCCATTTCTCCCTCTGGATGGCAGCACAACCTACTGCTATGTCAGTTATTTACAGTACCTGAGCAAGACAAGCAGAGCAAACCCGGAGATCGTGGCCAGGATCTACTAGAAGCACAGATGATCCAGCGAAGTTCACATGATGATGCAGGCCTGAGGTAAAGTTGGGAAGACAGTCCACAGGCTGAGGTCTGGATCAACAGTGTTTGTAGCCTGGCACAACCACAGTAAGGCACCAGAACTCTTCCATCTTAGCTTAGGAAGGGACTAAAGGCCCAGGTCTGAGCTTAAATGGGGCTCTGAGTCCCATGGGCAGTGCGTGTGGGTGGAGGCTGCAGGTGTAGCTGGTCAGGGTCATTAAAGCTTATCAGTGTACACAGGGCCTTGACACTTATCAAGACTCCTAATGGCTTTTCTGAATCACTGCTTCTATCAATACAGCCCATGTAACCTACAATTATAGTGTGCTTTTTTTTATGCTAGTTGTTCATGTTATACTTCATTTGATAAGTAACATCTCCTATTTTGGAGGTTATTGATCACCTCCTTTTAACTCTGAATCCCACGCCATATTAAGTGTCACTGCTTTCCATCACTTCTTTCTGCCACCCCACTGTGCTTTTTCTTCTTCCTCTGGAAGGTTTTCTTCCTATTTTGCCTTTTGATATCAGTGAAATTGCAAGTCTGTTAGAAAAAGGCGTAGAACATGCCAACACAATTGTATTTTTTCTTTCATGCTGCTGTAACAAAAAGTCATTCTCCAGCCAGTACCATGCTGTACAGTATCTCATAATTTCACATTCTTGATCTTAAGTACGTTCTTGCAGCACCAGAAATCAAAATCTTAGGGATGATTTTTGAGGGACTGACACCTTTTAAAATAGTGCTGCTCATCCATGTAAGTATTAAGTCTACCTAGGTGATCTGGGGTCTCTTTGTTTTCACTGCAGAGAGGAGAGCAGTCAGAGCAAGATGTTGCATCCATTTTGGATGGTCAGAAATCATGCAGACCCCATTTTCCATTAGACAATACTGTGCTGTTTCACACACTAAAACCATGTTGCATTATGCTGCTGCTTCCATCTTGTATCACTGCACAATGGGAAGCAACTGATAAAATCATGCCAACTTCCTCCTCCTTCAGTACCTTTTCCGTAGGCATAGAGGACCTTTAGGGTATGGAAGCAGTGCCATGAATGCTAGGGGAGCCTTGCTTTGGGGCTCCCCTGTCTGTCCAGTACTAGCAGGAACTTGTTGGAGGGAGCTGGCACATTGCTTGCTGACCATGTCTTAATGTAGATTCAACATCAAGGATGAGCTATCATTTTTGTGGCTATGCTTGATAGATAGCATTGCTGATGAACTGGCAACCATTCCTGTGCAGTGCTGGCTTCCTATAAGCTGCCTTTGTCTGCAGTTTGCTCGCTGAAAGACTGATAAGCAGGTAACACCCATCGATGTGAGATCCCTCCTGCTCTTGGCCTAGCTGTCCTTGGCTGTCTTCAACCATATGCAATGTCACCTATTTCACTTGCTTCTGCTTTTTCTGAACGCTTGACTCCCATCTCTTTCCACTTTCTCTGGTTCCTCATCACCCAGGAAAATAGTTCTTCTCCCTCCCTTCTGCAGTCTTCCCATAGCTCCCTGCTTGCCTTGAGTATCACATTATTTCTGCTTGAAATTAATACCCTGAAACAGAGAAAGAAGCAGCTCCAATCTGCAGCAGTCTGCCACCGCCAATTGCTCATTGTTGTTTCTAACAGGAGAACTGGAACAGCCTTTGCATATTTTTACTAATCTATAAAGTATTATTTCCATTGCCTGGCATTTTAAAGTTCAAATATTCATTATAGTTCAGAATATTTTCCACTGATCTGTATTTCTCTCCTGTGTGTGACTGTACATGAGTTGCTTTGTACATATTTTGAGTTCATTTGTTTTGAAATTTGTTTTTAAAGCCTTTCAATTAATTTTGCATGATTTTTCATATTCTAAATACCTCATGTGACAGATCCATAATTAACAGTCATTATTCACTCAGCCTGCCCAGCAAATGGATTTGTCATATCCATATTTGGCCTGAAATTACATGGGTTCAAGTGTAGTTTTATTTATATGTCAAACCTACATTTCACAACAAAAGGCTAGAAGCAAGATGGCTAGACACTGGTCTTTTTCCTGAAGCACATTTCAGTCTTCTTTTGAAAGATGATGTGCCTTGGGCATGAGAGATGGTAACACAGCTCTGAAAACTGTCCCTTGTGGGGAAGATAAGAATATAGGGTTTTTTCATGGTTTGGGGGAAGTGAGAGCACTATTGAGGAAGAAAACAGAATATACAGCAGAAATCCTGGAGTAGTTCCTAGCCATGTTTTGGTCTGTGTGATCTGAGCTGAGCAGGTGACATTTCTCTTTCTCTTTCTTCTATAGGCTTCTACATATGTAACGCCCAATGATTCCCTGCCATTTTTTTCTGCTCTAATGTATTCTTTCCCAAGATCACTCGGCTTTATAAAATTAAAAAGGGGAGTCCTCAGAAATGCTTCTTTCCCATCTAGATAGCCAGATCTCTCTGTAGTTTTATAGCCCAATTTTAGAAAATATTTCCAGGGGAGTCAGGCTGTGCAAGCTCTAATGTAACAAAACCCTTGGGGCTTTCATTACTCTCTCTGCCAGCTTCATTAAACATCATTTCGCACAGGCCACTGAAGAGTTATGTAGTAAGTTGAGAGACAGCTTTTCTAGGTCAGAAACAAGCTTGGCAAGCTCATATCTTATCTATAACACTATTCCCATGTCCTAGAAAGTGAAGTACTACAAGCATGTATTGCCTGTCTGTCATGGGATGGCTAAAACCTAGATGGGAGTATTCATACTACATGTGGATGAAAGCAAATGGGGGAACCAGCTAACACCACTGCAGAGCTTCCCTTGAAAAGACAGCTGGAGAACGTCTGCTCATGGAATAGGTTTTGATTTAGGAAGAAGTAGCGTGTTTGTATTGCGAGAGAACTTCTAAGATTTCAGTCATGAGACTGAAGCTGAGAGGAACAGGAGTTAATAAGGCCCAGGATGCATGCGTTTTTTCTTCAGTACAGCTTGGAAATTCTAGGGAGAAATCCTAGGTCTCCACCCGGGAAAGGAAGAAGAGACTTGAAGAGGGAGTCATGAAGAACTTGGATGTGGAACTGCAAACCCTTGATGTCTAAAGAGAGCCTCAAAGATGAGGCTGGACTTGGTGGGTATGCATGAAGTGGTGAGTTACCCTCCTGCACTGTCCGAGAAGAAAGCAGTCCCTGTAGCTCACCAAAGACAGGGAAAAAAGTGTCTCTGACTGTCCCTGCTGCCACATCCAAGCTGTGAGCACAGTGGGAGGAACATTTGGAGTTTACATTTGGGTTTTTTTCAGTCAGCAAACCACGGACACTGAAATACTAAGAACTGATTCATGTTATTCTAGTTTTATTTTCAAATTAGGTTTTAGTAGTGCTTGATTATGAAGTAGCAAATCTAATTTCCTAGAAAGGAACTTAAGCATTTGCTTGGGAGTGTAATGGTTTATAAGTAGGCTGCCAGATAGTGATGTCTGTAAAAACTGTCTTCTTGTGGCTAAGCAGGGAATGTTTTAAATGTCTTGTGTATACACAAGCTGAGGGTGGACAGGACTAAACCAAGGGTGTGTAGCTTGCAGGAAAAACATACTACCTTGTTTGACCTTCGTTGTTGGAACTTGTTTAACTGATGACATAATTTCAGCTCTTCTTTACAAAGCTGCTTTAGACAAAATTTTTAATCCCCTTGTTTCTGTTTATTTGTTTAGCTGACTTTCATTTGTAAACCTGGGATTAAAAAGGTCATTTTTACAGAATTATAACAAACCTGTACTTTGTCTGGTTGTTGCTTTATTTAGGATATTAATAATCCTCCCATTCAGATGCTTCACGCTTTTAAAGCTGGTAAAATTGTGCTGGCTTTCTCTTACTAGTTTGTATTAACTTAGTCCAAAAAGCCTCCCTCATGGGAGAGCAGGATAAATAATGTGGGTTGTGTATCACAGGAAAGTGTAAGCGTGCAGCTTCATTTAATGTAATAGAGGGCAGAGCTGGTGGAAAGGCTCAGAAGGAGGGAAGGGATCAAGCCAGTAATCTCTACACTGGTATTCCTGGGGTATGAGCTGGTAGGAGCGCGTTTGTGGATCTTGGAGAAAAAAAGTACAGCTTGAATGGATGCTCAGTTACAGGAATTCTGGACAAGCACTTTAACTGTGTGGTTGGACAAGGAAGACTGTGTCTTCGAGAATCTTCAGAAGTTAGGAACGGCCTGTGTTGGAGGACTTAGAGAGTTCCCAGTGGGCAGAGATTGCCTGATAGAAAGTGCAAACAGCAAGCAAAAGGCTACTGATGTTCCAGAGTGATTGAAAAGGAGATAGAAGATGTTGAAATATGGATTAAGAACACTGTGTTAGTTTGATCCTGTTTGACCTGGTGACAGGAGACATACAAGACATTAGAGACAAAGTTTAGATAAGATCAGTGTCCAAGATCAGCTGATTTTTGTTTGCTTCAAAGATTACGCTGTGAAGTGCAGAGGGAGAAGAGGAAGGGGACAAAGAGGAAGCTTGGAAGGAGGGAGAAACCAATTGTCTGGGTTTTGCTGGTCTTAAAATCTCTGGGTGCACTGTATTTGCTTAGACTAATATTCTTCCATAAGTGCCCATAAAGGACCATCTCACGGGAACAGAGAGGCAGTGATATCCTCAGGGTGAAGCTTGCTTATGAAACTGCCTGCTACAGGTTGGTAACAGGGTTGAAGCTGAAACTCAGATCTCCTGTCTTTGATCCCTAGGTTCTAACTCTTAAGTGATGCTGGGTTCCACAGGTATAAAACTTTGCAGGGAGAAGGCATGAATCACATGGTCTGCACACACTGGAGTGAATCCCGCTGATATTTTGTAAGCTTGAGAGGACATTAACTTGCCTTTGTGCTACCCCTTTTCACACATTTAGGCTCACTGAAAGGGAGAATTCAACTTCCTTTTCCCCAGTCTTCAGTTCTTTTTTTCTGTCTCTGCACCACTCATTTTGCATAGGCTTCCACTTTTTATCCTGGAGATCCAAAGGAAGTGCTACTGTCAAGTGATTAATTGTAACATTTTCTATTCATAGTCTCTGATTCTGTCTCACTTTTATCCCTAGGGCTGGGAACAATGGGCCGAGGCATTGTGACTTCTCTGGTTAAGGCCAACATACCTGTGGTAGCCCTCGAGCAGAATCTGGAGTATCTGAACACAGGAAGAAAAGCTGTGATGGTCCTGTTGGAACGCGAGGCTATGAAAATGGAGCAGGGTGCCCAGACCCTGGATTTCCATAACCCTGCACGTCTCCAGTTCACTGTGGACTTTGATGCGTTGCGGGATGTAGGTCTAGTTATTGAGGCTGTGTTTGAGAACATGGCACTAAAGAAGGAAATATTCCACAAACTATCAAGAATCTGCAAACCAGGGGCCTTTCTGTGTACAAACACATCAGCCCTGAACATTGATGAAATAGCTTCTGCCACGAGCCACCCACAGCAGGTCATTGGCACGCACTTCTTCTCCCCTGCTCATGTGATGAGGCTATTAGAAATAATCTATGGCCATCACACATCCCCCACTGCCATTGCCACTGCTATGCAGCTAGCCAAAGCACTGAAAAAAGTTGGAGTGGTGGTAGGGAATTGTTTTGGGTTTGTTGGGAACCGAATGATGTTTCCATATGTTCAACAGGCAGTTTTCGTTTTAGAGGAAGGAAGCAGACCAGAAGCTGTAGATCAGGTTCTTGAAGATTTTGGGTTTAAGATAGGACCTTTCCGAATGTCTGATCTTGCTGGGCTGGATGTGGGGTGGCGGTCTCGAAAGGATCAGGGCCTTACTGGTCCCTCAGTACCTCTAGGAACACCTGCCCGCCAGCGGCATGGCCATCGCTACAGCCCACTGCCAGATCTTCTGTGTGAGAATGGCAGGTTCGGCCAGAAAACTGGAAAAGGCTGGTATCAGTATGAGAAGGCTGGGGGCAGGATAGCCAAGCCAGATCCATGGCTTCACAACTTCCTGGCCCAGTACAGAGACATCCATCACATCAAGACCCACTTTATAGACCAGGAGGAAATCCTGGAGCGGTGTTTGTTTTCCCTCATCAATGAAGGGTTTGACATCCTGGCTGAGGGAATAGCATCAGGCCCAGAACACCTGGATGTAATTTATATCAATGGCTACGGGTGGCCAAAGCACAGGGGTGGCCCCATGTTCTATGCTTCCACTGTCGGGCTCCCTCGCATTCTGGCTAAACTGCAGAAATACTCTGAGGCCCACCCTGATGTTCCCGGGCTACGGCCCAGTGCCTTTCTGAAAAAGCTGGTAGCTATGGGGAACCCTCCTCTCAAAGAGTGGATGTCCCACCTTAGCCAGCAGAGCAACAAGCTGTGATTTCGTTGATGCCTGCTATATAAATTCAGTGGAGGCTGAGCTTATGAAACAGGTGCTGTAATTGCACTGTCTTTTCCAATCAAAACCAAAGTGCTACAGGCTTATACACAATATCACTGACCTTCCTGGGCCATTTTGGCCAATGATTGATCTCGATCCCCCCTCTTGCCGCAGATAACCACTGCCATCACCCACCCTTTCTTCTCAGCACCAGCCTCACCCACCTTCTTTGCACATTGCTGCGTAAAGGCATGTCTCATTTTGCTCTGCCTTCAGGTCTTCACAGCTGTACCTCTCTTCCAGTCTGTCCTTGTGGAAGGGAGGGAGCAGCATCCACAGCCCACAAAGCAAATCAGGGCAGGAGGCAAGAGAGAGATGGTCACAATTCACCTGAGACTGACTGGATCTACCAGATCCTGCCCTAAGTCTGTTTCCCAGTTTGTTCAGGTCTTTCCTGTGCAGCCCAGCTCCGCTGGATTCCCTAGCTCTCCCAAAGACGGCCAGCTGGAGCCTGTTCCGTTCCCACTGATGGGGAGAGATGGCACAAGGGGTGCAGTGCCTTTTAGAGGTAAAGCCAAATGAACTGGAAAGAGCAGGTTTGGGCAGAGAGCAAGGGGCAGGGCTGGTACCGTCCCTCCTCCCTGCTGCAGAGGACATTCTAATAAATGACAGAAAAGCCACAAATGCATTGACATGACTAACCTGCCCTGTGGTGTTGGCTCACAACTGGCCTTCTGCATCCAGACTCCATCCTCCATTATCATTACCCCCACCCAGCTTTGTCCAAGCAGAAACATCTTCTGGCATCTCTTCAGTGTGAATGTGTTGCCATCACTGCCCCTAGCTTGCCTGCCTACAGCTACCAGGTCTTGGGGCTCAGCGTGCTCTAATTGACCAGATTGAAGCCTGGTCTGGCACTTACTGGGTTTTCACATGGGCAGAGGACAAACTGAGAAGTACACAGCTCAGGAGCTGTGGAGGCAGGAACGTTGCTGCAGGCATGCAGGGAGGTGGCAGATCTCTAGCAGAGAGCAGAAAGAGAGCGCCAAACTTGTTCCAGGCTTGATGCTTTGAGACAAAGTCTCCCATTTCTTGTGTATTGAATGTATCTTCCAGTCCAGTGTGGGAAAGAGGTTGGTCTGGGTTCCCTTCTCAGGAAGATTATCATTGGATGTCTAACTTTTGCTTTTTATTTTAATAAAAGTGCTTGGATTATCTAATGACAGATAATATGATATCATATGGAAAAGTAGAAGAAGGAAAATGTGCCTGTTCTTTCTTTATACATACCTCCATCGCTTTTCTGCACAGTAAAATTACATCATTTTCCTATTTGTGGAGGGGTTTGTGTTTGAAAAGACTGCATGCTTTTTTTTTCTAAATATGTCATATTTTGCCCTTTATTTACCTCTGTCCTTCAGTGGGTGAGGGTGCAAAACTGAGGGCAAGAAATCCTGCAGAACTCACAAGTGCCTGGATACAGGAAGGATTTTTCTCCAGGACCAGAGAAAGAGCTGACTCAAGGCCCAGCAAACTGCTGGTTTTCCCCAAATCACTTGTGTGCCGCAACCGAGAGCAATCCAGCATTTGCTCAAAGGTGAAGCGCTGCTTCCATGTGAGCAGACTCCGCGTGACACATTACACAACAGCACTGGCTGGTGCTGGCAGCTGTCATGTCATCCGCAGGACAGCTCTGGACACGATGCGCTGCCCAGGCTAACATCCCCTCTCCTGTGCCTCATGCTGTGGTGCTCACCCATCCTGGAGATGAGTTGGGAAAGGGCAATTCCCCTTGCAGGGAGTGAGGGCTGCGGAAGATAGGGTATGCCTTTCCTCTGTGGGAGAGATGCTGGTCTTGGGATATCGAGACCGACCAGCTTCTACCCCGTGGCCAATAGGCCTCTCCTCACTTGCAGTGCTTTTGTGCTGGTGTATTTCATGTGCCCATTCCCCTTCTCATCTCCGCTCATGGAAATTTCTGAGAAAAGATGCTGTCCACACTAGTAATGTCTCTCCTGACAGAAGTTCATTTGTAAATTCATATTGACCAAAGCAGCACAGTATTGATCTGCCTGCTTTACTTCCTAGCCAGCCATCAGTGACTGCTGGCACTGGCATTCCCTGCTCCGAGAGGGCAGGTGTGAGGCTCCTCGCCACTGGACTGTGAGTAGGAGTCCCTGTCTCTCGACTGCTCTGCTCCTGGCCATGTGAGAGCACGCCAAAGGGCAGCTGCAGCTCCCCGGCCCCCAGCCCCGCAAGGCAGCAGCCCGTGCTCGGCAGCCTGGTTCAAAGCCCTTAGTGTCTGCTGACATGCAATCTAATCAGAAAGCACCAGCCTGTTCTGTGAGCCTCTTTGGTAAGCTGTTAAAATAACAGCCTGGCAAAGTCCCTGATGAGCTCAAATATGCAGTGATACCAGAAATATGCCCATGAGTGAAATGTTTCTTCATTTAACAGGGAGAGAACACGGCCCCACGCAGAGAACTTGATAACCACTTGGTACAGGATTAGTTTTCCCACCTGTCTTTTTAAACCAGCTAACTATTTTCACTCAGTGAGAAAATACCTGTTAAAAATGTTTTGCAGGTAAAAGCATCCCTACTGGCAAGGAATGTCCCCAGCTCTGCTCACCTGTTGCAAGTCTGACCGTTCTAAGCTATGTGAGCGTGAGCTGAGGTTGCACAGTTCTCCAGCACGGTGAGGCCTTGGCAACATACATTGCAAGCTGGCTCTAGTCCATCCTTAATCTTTGGACCCTGCTTCTACTTTCATGTGAGTGTCTGGCTGCACATTTACGCTTTCTGCACAGCGGGGACGCTTGCTTTCAGTGCTGAGGATATTTGGTTTCAACCCTGTGAGTACCCGTGGTCTCTCGCATGCAGCTGCGTAATTGTTAGATGTCTTTAATTAAGTCAGTGAACTCTGCCAGTGCAGCAGATGCCTCCATTAACTGCTCAGCCACAGGCATTTTGCAGAACAGTAGAGAATGGGAGCGCACCAAAGGAGAGAATTGCTTTAGCTTTGATCAGCGTCCCCTGCAGCACTGGGCCTTCAAAGGGAGGCAAAAAGCTCCCTGCCTTATAGCGTGCTAAGAAGCGCTGTCCTGCAGCGCATGTCCAAATTGGATGGGGCACTTGAGTCTTATCAGAAGTACCTACACCCGTTTCTGTATCCCATAGTTCACTTTCCTTCACTTTGTTCTTTTTAACAGAAAGTGATCTTACAGCCCAGGCTGGGTCTGAGAGCAGCTCTGGAGGTGAAACAGCGGTAGAGAGGGAGGGCTTCGTGCCAGCAAGTGGAAGAGGCAGTTCTGCGTGGGCTGAGGGTCTTGTGGGAGCTGAGCTACAGACCCTGTTTGCTGCTGGTGGGCTCCAGGGCACAGGAGGACAACAGGACAGTGTCAAAGAAACACCTGATTTTGCAGTCAGTTTCTCTTCTCCTTGAAAACAGCTGAGCAAGGTCCTGAACCTTTGCAGATTTCAGTGGGATTTTGGCAAAACAAAGGCAGGTAAGCCTTGAGGAGTGATTCAGAAAGCCCACTTTCCAGTGCAATTAACCCTGGAGGCTTTTAAAATGTAGAGGCCTGTGAAGCTCCCTCAGTCCTGATGACCAGTGCTGAGGAAGGCTCCAAGCCCCCTGCTTGGTGCAGCTGGGCACCCATCTCCTGCCCAATTAGGCTGAGTTTAATGGGTCCCATCCCTGAGGCACGGTGTGAACCTCCCTGCCACCCTCCGCCATCTACAACTGCTTTTATCCCAGCAATCAAAACCAGCCCCAGAAACATCCCTTCATCCTGGTGAAAAGCTCTCCCTTGAGCCATGGGCCACCAGCCTGCTGAGAGAGGTTGTAGCCCCTACTTGCACGTCCTAGGAGGCAAAGGCATAAGCTGGGATGCAGCTGTGTGTGCCCAGGGCTCGCCTGGCACTGAGATGCTGCAGGAGGGTATGAAAAGACTGCCCGGGACCATGTAAGGGCAGGAAGGGCAGCAGCAGACCAGGGAGGTACTTACTGCCCGTGTGTGTGTCATTGAAAGGAGCCAGGTGTACGGCAGGTGAGCGTTCCAGCCTTCCCACACTGGCATCCGGCCCATCTGCTGAGGCAAAGCAGTCATCTCTGCTCCTAGCAACGAGGGAGGGTTCAGTTCAGAAGGGACCAGCAGGACCATTTTGTGCAGCCTTCATCATAACACAGGCCAGAGGCTTCTCCCTGTGAGCCCCGCACTGTCCAGCTGGTTAAACTCCATCCTCCAGCGCCTTTGCTTTGGGGGGGAAGGGTGCTGCGGGTGTGCAGGTGGGAAGTATTGCATAAATGCATATGGCAAACGGGTTTGGCAACCTAAGCCGGGGACAGGGCACTGCACAAGGTAGGAGCTGCTCACTTCTATGTGCTGTTTTGGTGGGTCTCAGCCTTGTGCCTGGCTCAGCACCACTGCAAGCAGTGAAACATCCCAGGGCCAGCAGAGCCGGCGGGGAGCTGGTCTGTGCTGCAAGTCAGGGGCGATGGTCAGAGATTGTTCGAAGTCTCAGTGCAACTCTCTGCTCTGCAGTTATGAGCTGTATCCCTTGTTTTTTACCCATAAAGTGCATAGCTGATCACAGCTATACACCTGCAGCTTGGTTGTTCTGAAGCTCTTTTTGTTGGCAAGAAGCAAAGGATTCTCTCAGTGCATCTTCAGGAGAGTGTACAGCATGGGGACACCTCTGGGATCTATCCCAGGGGCAGACCCCAAAGGAACTGTCTGGGAATATTCTGGAGAATGCAGAAAAATAGGTATTTTTTTGACTACTTCTGACAAAGAGCTATTGGGTATTGTACGAAGATAAGTGACTACGAAAATGACCAGCTTGATTTATATTCTAACAGAAAGCTGACTTCACCTCTCTTAGTACTGAGCAGAGGGGCAATAAAAGCACAATTTACTTTCAAATATGCCAGGGAAACAAGCCCACCACTACACTTAGGAAACCAAATAATGTATTCACTGCTCAAGATAAATCCAAACTTTAATTTTGGCCTAAAGATACCATTGATGGAAAATAACAATACACTTTCATATCATTATTAACCAAAATTATATCTAGGGTTTATTTTGCAAAATGGAAGACAAAGTTTATCAGTGTTTTTAAAATCACTGCATGCTTAGAAAGAAATGGTTTTCCTGATTAGATGACCTAAGAATAAGTAGCATGAAGAATAAAACACAAAGCAAGGATTGCCCGTGCCATGGGCCACATGTGCAAGCGGCTCAGTCTCCTGCTCCATTGGCTCTGGCACCGCACGGACAATCTGTGTCCACTCATAAAATAGCCAAGAGCCACACACTTGAAGTGCCCCAGATCACTTGTAATCAAGCCTGCTTGCCTCCTTCTCACGCTCCTTGGAGGCTGCTGTCTGGATGTGAGGGTGCCTGGATCCCGTTTAACAGGCCTGGTGGGGTGCAGAGAGAAGCTCTGCATGCCCTGTCATAGCAGGGGCAAGAGGGGGATGCTCTGGGGAGCTGGTTGGCCTGGGAGTGCCTGGCACTGCTCCCCGCTGGCATTGCTCATCCCTGCTGGGAGCAAGGCTGGATTAGCCAGGGCTGGTTGCTGCTCACGCAGGTGTGCTCCCGCTGCTACAGAATGCCTTTGAAAATCCGTTAAATCTCATAATGAGTAGTGAGGCACTGGCACAGGGTGCCCAGAGAAGCTGTGGATGCCCCATCCCTGGAGGTGTTCAAGGCCATGTTGGATGGGGCTTTGAGCGACCAGGTCTAGTGGGAGGTGTCCCTGCCCATGGCAGGGGGGTTGGAACGAGATGATCTTTAAGGTCCTTTCCAACCGAAACCATTCTGTGATTCTATGAAAATACGGTGCCCTTGCGCGCACAGCCGGTGTTCCCCAGCCCAAACCGCGACACCAGCCTAACACAGCCGCGTAGGGCACCTGCGGGGGTGACCGGCCCTGGGGACGCCGCCACCGACCACCCTGCTACCGGAGCGGCTCCGCCCTCCGCCGCCCGGCCGGCCCCGCGGACCCCCGGCCCGGCTGCGGGCGG
>VYXH01012749.1:1170992-1267181 GCA_013397275.1 Burhinus bistriatus
GGGGGCGGGCGGGGCGGTGGTGCTGGGGAGAGTTACCTCAGGGCCTCCAAACACCCCCCGTGGGCGAGTGGCAGCCCAGGGGCGAGCTGCCTGTGGCGCTGCCGGCTGCGTACGGCTGTCCTTCTCGCCGGAGGAACCGTTCACCGGCTACTTTGCTCTCGGTTCTAATTCTTTTCTTTCTACAGGCATACGGTTTAAAATCTTTCCAGTAGAGAAGTGCGTGCCTTAGGATATATGTATATATAACAGATAGTTGCTGTTTCAAAATCCAGTATTGATCCAACTCTGTTGAAAAGGCACCCAATGACTTGAATATCTGTATTTGAGATACTGATGTGTATAATTATGGAGGTTGGGATTGAACCATGGATGTCCAAACATAGATGGATGAATAATTAATCGCCTACAGCCTTGAAGAGAAGGCTTTTCAAACAGCGTGTTGGTATGAGGTCGGGAAAGGGTGATGGAGATGTGTGCTTAGGTTGTGTTGTGTTTTGGAGATCTTGAAGCCTGGGTGGTTGGGGTTAAAGCTGGACCCCTATGTGAGAGTTGCTTGGGGCTGCTGAAGATGTCCCTTGATTCCTGACATCCCCTTCTCCTTTTAAGTCCGTCGCTGTCTCTCCTTGTAATTTAAACTCCTGCATGGATTCCCCTGCACACACACTTTTTGCACATTTTGCTTAATGGGGAAAACGGCCTGCCTAAAAAGCCACCTTTTATTTGGAAGAGAGCTTCAATTAGAGTTAAATACACATTCTAGGAATTTTGCTTTGATTTGGGGTTCATTTGGCATCAGTTCAGAGCAAAGGGGTTTTTTCTGTCTGTGCCCTGAAATGTGTACTGTGTGGTGGCACAACTGGCTATGTGAGAAGGTGCCACAGTCACCTGCACAGGGACAGGGATGTCTCATTGGCATTTCATCGGTGACACAAAGGCCCTCAAGTTATGACCTAGATATATTCTTCTCTTCCAAAATTTCTCTGGTCTCAGTTATTTGTGGTCGCTGTCAAGATATATGAGTTTATAAGCACTCCGGAGTACAGGATCAGAACTCAAACTGGTGTTTTGAGCTGACATCAGCTGGGGATGGTCCTAGGAAGGGGAAGTCAAATGTGGGGCTGGGAATGCCTGGAGAAGTGACATTGCGGAGAAGGATGTAGGGATTAAGATAGATCGCAAACTGAGTGTGCGTCAGCAGTAGGAGGCCTTTGTGGTAGAAAATCCACAACCATAACCCGAGCCTTCACTTGGGGACGCATTAACAGGGGCATTGCAGGCGTGCAATTCAATTAGGCTCTTCGGCTCAGTAATGATGAAGCCAGGCTGATGGGCTTAGTTTTGAGCATTGCACTTTAAAAAGCTGTAGGAGAATTGGGGAGGTTCTGTAGGAGATCACTATAATCAGCTTAGAAAATATGACTTACCAGGGGGTGCAAAAGCGAAGGGGCTGCTTGGGCGGTAAAAGATTGATGGAGGGAGATGAGCTTTGCAAAATGTAAAGGTAGCCTTGCAAAGAAAGCTGTGTTCTAGTCCTTCTCTACACAGACTTGGAAGATAACCAGTTATCACTTACCTGTGGCAAGGAAAGTTTAGGTTTGGATATCAGAAAACATTTTAACTAGGAAGAGAAGTGAAGCAGGGGAACAGAGTACTTAAGATGGTGAGACATCGTGGTCCTTGAAGGCCTTTAAGAAAGGCTTAGACTGGTGTCTCTTAGGAGATACACGGAGCTGATTCCCTCTTGGAAGGACCACTGCAAATCCCATCCAACCCTTAGCTTCCCTGTGGCAATCATAAGATTTAAAAATAATTTAGCTTTTGCAAGAAGTACAGACTTCCTTCTTAATTCCTCCTTTATGGGTAAGGAAACTTTGAGATACTTTTGCCCCATGAAATGATGATTTTAAATGGAGGAAGTCACATACCTCATTTTCTTGTGTAATCTTCTGAAAGCCATGAAGCAGTGCTCTCCCTTCTTGCCCCCTTATTTCCTAATGCAAATTTCAGAGCTAAGGATCTCTTTGTATCCTGCTCCTGCAGAATGAGTTGAGTTGGACTTAAAAGGGGTAAGAATGAGGCCTATAATGGAAAATCGTATAGAGGTCAGAGATGTAATTAAACAGTGTTGGGAGTTATCTTCCATAAACACAGTGCTGTAATACTGACTTGGGAATCCTCAGAGGGTTCTTGAAAGTGGTTTTCTGTGACTCTTAAGAGCTGTATTGGGGTACAGGAAGCTCTACATCAATTAAAATGGCCTTTGAAGTATTATTTTCCATCAGTGTCCAAGGTCCTGCAGAATGTCAACTCAGTTAAAATGCACTT
Organism: Burhinus bistriatus; assembly: GCA_013397275.1. Lineage (NCBI taxonomy): Eukaryota > Metazoa > Chordata > Aves > Charadriiformes > Burhinidae > Burhinus > Burhinus bistriatus. The sequence continues at coordinate 1,173,318 of VYXH01012749.1, forward strand.
ACACTGAAAAATGACAAAAACTCACCACTGCTACAATGAGTAGATTGTCTCCTCATGTGTATTCAGGATCACATCTGCTTACTTCAGTGACAGAAGCAATTTAGCGTTGCAGAGCCGCTTGGCTATAGAAATAATAATTGAGAAAGAACCTAGTCTGAATTCCCCAAAGCCATTTTTGTTGGCACGCTCTGAAGTGAGCAGTACTTTAAGCGCTTTCTTTAGCTCCGATGTTTCTCTGTCCGTAAAATGGCAATAATAGCTGGCAGGCAAGATCACAGAGACTTTTTAGCTCCGAGAACCTCAAGTGCTGTGGGTATCTGTATGAATTCTGGGTCTAAGCCTGGCAGTTTATTTCGGGTCATTTTCAGGCTCTTTTGGGCATGGTGAGGAGCAGATTTCCCTGGGAGATGGGAGATGGGTCTGTAATGTGCCCCTGTGCCTGGGGAGCTCTGAACCCAAATAAGCAGGCACGCATGTAATGTGCAGCACCGGTGGGCTTGGGGAGGCTGCAGATGGGAGGGCTGGGAGGGCACGTTGGGTGTCACTGGAGACGCCTGGCTCCATGGGCATCCAGGGTCCGGAAGAGCAGGTAGCACCTTGTATCCTGCAGCAATAGATGTCTGTAACACCCTTCCCCTGTGTGCTGCTGGACATCCCTGTGCCTGCTGACTCCTGTCTCCACATGGAAGCGGGATGAGGGCTCAAACCTTCAGTGTCCTCTTCCCTGCAGGGAAGAAGGTGTTGGCCCAAGAAGTGTTTTGACTTCAGCCCCTACGTTTGTCCTGTTACACATTTCTCTTGCTTCCACTGCACCCTTCTAGTCTATCCCTGCGTGCATTCCACTTGCCAGGGTGACAGCCCCCTGTTCACCTCCCCCTCCTCCCCTCTGACAGCCTTGTGGGATTCTGTTTATTAGATGCAGGTCGGGACCCTTAAATTACTCAGATCAACTTTTGCTGAGAAAAACCATGCGCCAGAGGCAGGTCTGCAGCAAGGTGCCCGCCTTCCTTTCCTTGCCTCTGGGTTTCTGCTGTGGCTCTGATTTGCGCTGATGCTGTCAGCGAGGCTGCTGGTGGTGTGGTGGTACCTGCTTCTTTCAGAAGGGATCAGACCCTTGGGGTTACACCTCTCCTGACAGCAGGACTTTGACTGTGTTTTGCTAATTTTACTTCCTAAGAATTAGCTCACCAGAGAAAGCACCACACTTGATACAATTACAAGATTGGCTTCATCCCTGGACACTGCAAAAATAGGGTATTCTGTTGCGACTGTGTTCATTTTTTAATCTGAATATCTTGCATTATGTTGAACACCTTGCAAAACTCTCAGTACGTTATGTTGCAGTTATCAAAAATACATTATGAATAATGGTTCCACAATACTCGTTTCACAGCCATTGTATCAATAGATAGTAATTGTGCTACCTTGTATTAGCCTTTCTGCAATGTATTTTTTTTTTCCCTGGTTCAGCATCAAAAAAGCAGGCTTTCAGTTACTTAAAGCTTCTTGCATGTCTTATGTGGAAAAATAAATGCAGCAAATAAATTTCAGTTCCATCACTTTTGTAAGATTCAGCTGTTTGGACCATTTACAAGAAAACAAACCGAGCATGGGTGAAAGCTCTGAGGTTTCCTTTTGGTAGTCAGAAAGGGAAAACAGTTGCTAGGCTCAGACATGTAAAAGGAATGTGGTGGCAGTATAGGTTTTTAAAAATACAAATGGTCCTCCACCCTTGGGTTTTGCTAAATGGTGTATAACACTTGCAGGTGTGCCTTGAAATAGCTTCCTGCTCCCTGTTGTGCATCACATAATTCTGGGACTGTTACGCCCTGAGTTTGTATCCAGACCTGGCAGTTTCTGCATGAGGTCAGGCAGGCTTGGCAAGAAACCCAAGAAATTGTCATTCCTCAGCCAAGAGGAGAAAATGGCTTTATATGATGGGTGGCACGCCATGAAGGGCATGTGTTTTCTGGGTGGTTTTGGGGAGAAGGACTTCTCTGATTTTGGCCGTGCCAGCATATATTCCGGGGGTGCAGAATCAGAGTATATTTACGTTTCTTGTTCATGTGTCTTCTGAACAGGGAGACCAGGGTTTCTCTTCGCTGTCAGAGCAAGCTCCATCGCTTCCTCCCTGTGCCTGTTTTCCGGGCATCTGCAGGTCCCCTGCAGGTGGACCAGCTGGTCATAGGTTTGGGTCTGCGGTCGGTCTCTGCTGTGTGCTGGGGAGGTAAGAGGCGATTATCCATCTCCCACAGCTGCTGCCAGAGAATGAAGCAAATCAGCACAGTCACTGCACCTGTGTGTGTGTACTCTGAGCAGATACTTGTTTCTTACATTATTCTTCTCTACTTGCAATGCCAGTGGTTTTATTTTATAACATTTTTAAATAAAAACATGCGGTTTCTGTCCCACAAAAGGGGTGAAAGCTGTCGAAGCCAGCCTTCATTATACCTCTTCCAGAGAGAAAGATGTGGTGGTGTGTGTCACATCGCATCTCCTGCCTGCCCTCTGGCAGTGTACACACCCTGGCCCCATGTACCAGGTGCTGGTATTTTCCCCTGTTACACAGTGATGTGTGCAGCATATAAGAAGCTCTGTGCACACAAGTAGCATTTCTGTGGCATCTCTCCCACCTCTCGAGCGACAGAAGCTATCAGCAGGGGCTCTGACAAATCTTTGAAGCCCGTGTAATTATTCAGACCTCAGTCTGCCTGTGGGAACTGTAAGTGAGGCATCAGCAAGGCAGCATTTCTTTCCTGTAACAGACCACTGGTAAGTGAGCTAAAATGGTTATTGAAGGTATTCAAGTGCACCGTGACAGAGCTTTGGGATCTAAAGAGGAGTTGTGTCTGCCTGCCAGCCAGCTTCTGTTGATCCCTCCGTGTTAGAGAAGCAGCTACAGCCCTGGAGGGGATCCTAAAATAAGCCCTAGGGTGCTCTGCAGCATTGCATACATTGTAGGCCTCCAAAAGCTTTGCTTTTGTTCTGGTGGGTTTTCTTTGTGTTGGTTTTTGGTGGCTATGAAACTCTGCCACATCCAGGAGAGAGCCAAAGGGCAGTAGTGTGTCACTGCTTTACACGTATCTGTCTGCGAAAGGTGACGCGGACTGGAGCTTACTGGAAGTAGCCAGCCTGGCACTGGTGATGGCAACTTGAATTTCCAGCACTGCTGGCAAAAGTACATCCTGATGGCTGAGTTATTGGATAAACATGAAAAGGGACTTGTAACATGCTTGTGTTTTAAATTCTGAGACTGAATATTTAGAGTAGCTCATGCATTTTTCTTTGTGGCAAACTCTGTCTAAACAGGAATGGAGTAGTGGGGCTAGGAACTCTGGGGCTGGGTGTCCTCTGAAAACACAGCTTGTCTTGGTGGGAGGATGATTACAGATCCTAGGAGAAAAGGCGTTTTTCATTTGCTTTTGCTGTGAAATGGATTTGAACATCCATCCAGTTTAAGTCTGTGTATCTGGACAAAATGTGCACAAGAAAGGCATTATGCTGAGCATTAGGCAAGAGCCCCAGAAAGGTAGATTTTTAAGCTTGTAGTGGGAAAAGACTTTTAATGAGGATTTGCTGCCTGTGGCTGTGCAAAATCTTCTCTTCACCTGTATTTTGAAGAGCTATGATATTCTAGCTTCATTTCACTAAGCTGTACACAATGAAGGAAAGAATGTCAGCTTAATACATTCTGAAGTGTAACTCTAAGGGAAAACACTTATCCGCCAGTTTTTATGGGTGCACCATTCTGGACCTGGATTGCGCTTTGTTGCTCTGGGTTTAGTTATAATCTGCAAATCACAGTACGAAGGTACTATTGATGCTGTCTCTCAGGAAGAGAACCCACATGTGTAGATTCATCATACCCTGTGGGAACATCAGCGCCTTTGAAAGAACCTGCTGGCATTCATTTTGAAATCCTCACTATAATGCAGTTATGCTTAGAGACATGCATATTCTGTTATTATTATTATTATTAGCAAAACCCCTGATACCACTTAACAGGAATAGACCAGAGGAAAATCTTTGATTTGAAGTTACTTGCTGTGAGTACATCTTGTAGGACTAACTCTTCTATGCCTCATACAGGATTGAATAGAAATCACTGCACTTCTTTCTCCAAAAGTCCTGAGAAAAAGGGGCCTTGTGTACCAAAACGCTTTCTGCCAGCCAGAAACTCTTGTTTGTCATGCATGACTATGAGGCTGTGTTTCGTAATCTGTCCATCCAGCTGAGGAGCGTGATTCACAAAGAATTATATCTGCTTGCCCAAAACTCGATCTCATTGTACAAGCCTCTGAGAGTTGCAGAGTAATGACACCTATTCTCTGTAGCTGCTTGAAGGGTTAACCTGCTGTTTTCACGAAGCCTGCTCAGGACCAGCCTGAAATGATGAACCTGTGGCTGTTTCCCACTGGAAGCAAGTACTTCCGAAGGAAAAGTTCATTAATGTTACGTCCTGTCAGCTAGTGTCTGTGAATTCAGGACATTCTGAACAGCTTCGTGGTGAAGGCTGAGCCCCTGCTCTTGCTCAGAGGTGTTGGTTCTGATAAGAAGCTTCAGGCCCTTTTCTCACTGCAGAGTAACAGCTCAAAGATAAAATTTGTCTCAGAGTACAGTGCCGGCGGCAAGTGTGTGGCTTCCTTCCTGGACTCTGCAGGTGAGGAAATCTGTTTGCCAGCTTGAATCTGCGAGCATGCTTACTCCAAGCGTCTCAATGCAAAAACGTATGACTGTAGTGCCTTCTGACACATTATCCTTACTCTTGTAGTTGCTGATGCATGTTTTCGGGGGTCTCAAACTGCAGCCCATGGTCATATCCTTGGTCATACCCTGTGAGACATGGTCATATCCCATGGTCATACCGTGTGAGACAAACTGAGTCACAAGATTGTCATCTTCATGGTTTCCATCCTGCAGAGCTGAGTGCGTGCTCAGGTTTGCTGGAAGCACTGAAGAGGACTTTCAGGTACTTGGCACAGGACCTCAAATTTCCTGGCAGCATCTGTGTACTCGTCAAGAATACATTTTGTCGCTGCTGATGTGGATGCAACCAGCAGAGCTGGGCTTGCAGAGAATGGACATCCTGGGGATGTTTTTAATTTAACCAATGCTGCGTTACACTTCCTGACTCACTGCAAGCCTTGGTAACTTAGCTTTGCACATTGGTAAAGCTATACCAGAAATTTTTGTTTCTGTAAGGGACAAAAAGCAAAATGCTTTACTCAAACATTGTAAGATGTTCCAGAAGGTTAGCTCTGACAGTGTGGGCTTAGCTGTTGATGGATCGCACAAACTTATACTAATGTAAAAAGCTGGTCGACAGTAGTTTGGATTCCAGGTAGTATGCATATATATGTATGTATGTATCTCTCTTTGCATATATATATGTATTTCTCTCTTTCTGCCTATAAAGTGACCCTGGTTTAGTGTGGTATGGTTTTCATTCCACCTTCATGAATGTATATGTCCATGAGATACAGAGTATGTTTTCATAATGGCTTTGATTCTTCCACTAATCAATTTTTATGTAGTGACTGATCACAGAATTCAAGAAGTGCAGCTGATGCAATTTAGAGATGTTTTTGCCAATAGTTCAGTAATTCACATAGATGGAAGTCAGAAAACTACTGGGAAAGTAAAAACTGATTGTTTGGCAACTGTGCCTTGTTTTTAATATACCCATACTTTAATTTAGGCAACGTAACAGTTGGAATTTATATATAACCTATGTTGTAAAACAATTTCAACAAGAAGCATGCATTTGTATTCTTGCTGTTGCTGGTGGCTGCGGAGCTTGAGAGCCCACATGCGTGCTCGCAAAACTGCTTGTTTTGCTTGTGTGCTTGCACCCAGCCCTGAAACCTTTTCCCTGCTGTGCCCAGGGAGAGCATGCTCTGCTGTCATCCCTCTCGCTGCATGGTGCTGGAGCACACCTGCAGCCGTTGCAGGCAGGGTGCTCGGCTGCTTCACGCGTCGTGCTGTGTAGTTGCCTGTGTTGTTTGGATTTCAGTGCTTTGCTCATCCGGAGCCACATTCCAGGTGTCTGCACTCACTCACAAGTGCCTCTTGTTCCTGGTGAAAGGCTTGGACACCATCAGCTGTGTCAGGGTGGACTGCTCAGCTCTCGCAGTCTTCCACAGTCCACCAGCATTAGCCTGCTTGTAGGCAAGGCAGGCAAAAGGAGACACTCACCTTTTTTCTTTGTTTTTCCTACCCTCTGGCACTAGATCTCGGCATTCCCCAGCTGGTGCTGTGGGATCTTGGCCCTCTTGGTGCAAAACTGAGGGCGATGCTTTTACCCCTCTGTCAGCATTCACGTACCCTGCCACAGCAAGTGCTGAGTTTGCTCCCACCTGTGATGTCCAGCTGCTCTGAGCCATTTGCCTGCAGTGGCACTGTGTGATGTGATGGCCCACCTCCTCCGCCTCCATGGGTGGTACTTGTCTTTTATTTTTTTCACACAGAGCATTGCTAGTCCCACTTTCCTCTGAGGGAAGGGTTGGCACCCATACCTCCACACACGAGCTCCATGTGGTGACGTATTCTGGGCATAAGCAGGGAGAGTAGTCCTTTAAATTCTCCAGAAATGGGTTTGGCAGAGACTTGTAACAGAAATACAAAGATTGGTTTGTACTGATAATGAGAACGCTGTTCCCAGCAATGAAGTTGAAGAATGTGTTGTTTGTCAAGCCCAGAAGGCTTGCGCTCTGGTAAGGCCACCACACAGATGACTTGTCAGCAGGAGACTCTGTACTCTGGCACAGGAAGGGAGCGGCACAGGAAGAGAGCAGCACAGGTACAGCACATCGCATATGCCATGGTTTCTCCTGTCAGCCCACCAGGAAAACAGGCTGTAGCCACAAAGAGGCGTCTGTTCCAAGCTACAAAAACCAGCCTCCTGCCTCAGTGGTCTGTTCAGGCTGGCTCCTGCTGGTGCCGAGTGCGGGTCTTTCTTGCATGGTACAGTCCTTTGGAGAGAACTTTCCACTCAAGAACCCATGAGCTGTTCCGCTTATTTGAGAATTCACAGGAAAACATTCCCATTGCATACAGGGGCTTATGGCTGCCCCCCTGCAGCGCACACTGTGCACCTGGGAAAAGGCTGCAACTTGTCTCTCTCTCTAGTGCCTGTGATTTCTCTATACCAGGGAATGCCTTCATTTTCGAGGCAGCTTCTCACACTGATTTGTGCTTATCCTTCTTTGTTATCGCATCAACACACTGATGGGCTGCATGAAAATGATGGGATGCCGAAGCTTGAGCAGATGGTCCAACAGGGATGGTTTTGTAGAATAAATATTTGGCACCGAGCCCTATTTTTGCTATCCTCTTTACTGAATTTTAAAAATACCTAGTGCAAGTTGGGAGATAAAATTTTTCAGGGAAATGTGCAGAGAGTGGCTGTTCTCCCTTTTGGGGGTAGCTTTGGAAAGGGATGTTGGAGGGCGAGTATCCTTGGGTTCAGAGCTGGGGTTGCGATGGCCAGCGCTCAGCTGCTGCGCTCATGGGAAGCTGTGCTTGTGGAGGTACCGGAGGCTGGCAGCTATGCCTTCTGTGCTTGCGCTGCAGGGGGGGAGTGTGTTGGTGTAACCCAGTGTGGGGCAGTGCTGGGGCTGGGGTTAGTCCTACCTGCCGCGTGTGGCACTTCTTTAAGGTACTGAAAGGAAAAAGCTCCTTTCAGAACACGTGTGGCGCGCATTGTTGTTTTTGGGTGTTGATATTCTGTCCTTTGCAAGGGTTAGTAAGCAAATGTGGCCCCTTTAAGAGGGTTTATGGCTGCATGAAACATTTCTCAAGCCTCCAGCGTTGCTCTTTCTTTAAGTCTGGTAAATCCATGTAAGAAATGAGAGGAAAAAGCAGGGATGATGGAAGGAAGCTCCGGGGTCTGTTTGCATTTAAGAGTTACCTGCTCTTAAGCAGACATGCACAGAAAACACTGAAAGGCTTAGACAGCTCACAGCATGTACCATCGTGACCCTTTTTGTATTTAAAACAAATGAAGACAAAGGGGCATTAAAATACAAATTTGATGAAGAAAAACTTTCGGGTTGTTTTTTTTTCCTGCTCTCTCTTGGTTTCCTGTGAAAAGCTTATGGCTCATCAAGTCAAGGGCTGTCACAGCTGTCTCTCGCTATACAGCAATGAGAGGGAACACCTCTCCTTCACATGAGAAGAGAATTGGCAGCTGTACAAAATCACTGCTGGGGGAGCCACTGTAGAAACATTGCTAGACTGGGTCTTTTCTGTGCTTGGATGAGGTTGGGAATGGGATGGATTTGTTAGTGCTCTGGTGTAGGTGCTTCTGTGAGAAGGTGCTCTTTGTAACGATACATTTCAGTAGGTCAGAGCCTGCTCCTGTTCCCTGGTATATTTCCAGGCTGCTAAGGTCTGGCTGCCTGACTTCTTTTTCTTTTATGGTGGCAGTGGGGTAACTGGTGGTTCTTTGCAGAGTGGGCTTGTGTCCTTGGAGTCTCTGTTGTGATCCCTTACTGTGCCTTCTAGCTATACCAGAAGTACTGGAAATGGGCAGGATGCTCTGTTTGCGTTCCCCGCACTAGAAATCTGTTTGAACAACCTCAGTGCTTTTTAAAAGTTGTTTGGAAAAATGCAGGGCAAAAGTATCACTTGCATTAAAGGTGTTGCATATCTTTATCTATGAGGTTCCTTCAACCTTGACAAGCATTTTAGTTATGCTTCATTATAACCACCAACGGCACAGTTCAGCTTTACTTGAGCTTGTACTGTAAATCTGATAGTGCCTCAGTGTCCTGAAATATTTTTCTTGTCCTCTGGTGGCTTATTCCATGTCTCGAGTTCCCAACACAGTCCATAATGTTTTGCTGGATAAGACATGATGGCTATTCCGTACGATACAAAGAAATGGAAACTGGGTTAGCAGGGGTTTTTTTACATGTGCCATCTGTAAACATACTCTGGGTTTCTCCTTCCATTTGTTCTCGCCCTTCTGAAAAAGCTATTACTGTGCTCTAAGCAAGGTGTAATTTGAAGCTATTATAGTCCTTGGTGAATATTTATGGTTAGGGCAGTCTTTGTTTGCAGAGGTTTGTTGTCCCAATGTGTGCACATAACTGGAGAGAGGAAGGAGGAAGAAGGCCAGAGGCAGTCATTTTGTCCGCTGTTGCAGCCTGCGGGGCTGGAAGGCGGCATCCCCGTGTAGGTTGTTAGACCAGTATCACACTTTCAGATGACCCTTCTGCTCTGCTGAATGTTTCTGTAAAAAAAAAAAAAAAAAAGGGGTGGTGGGTACCTCGAGCAGGCTTAGGGTGCTGAGTGTCCTTCAATACACATCTCCAGATTGTGGGCTGCAAGCTTTGTTTTGGTCTGAAACGGAGGACAACCCTCTGTCTGCCCTGACTTCCTGCTTTGTCAGTGGTGAAACGATTCCTGGTTCCTTCCCATGCATGGGCTGGGGCTGACTGCAGGCTGGTCTGTTAGGGCAGAGCTGTCTGCCACCCGTGCCACCCACTGCCCCGGGGATCTTAGAGAACCAGCTGGGTGTTTGACAGTTTGTACGTTGTCCTTGGGCTACTGTGCCAATCCAGGCGGCAACATGCTACTCCAGCTTGTAGCTGTCATCACCTGTGAGACAACTCCATTTAGACGTCAGAGGGGTGTGCATCCAGGCAGCTCTTCCTGAAGAGACAGACTTGTCTCTCCTGCCACACTGGTGACATACAAAACAAGTCCCACTGGAAGAATGCTTGGTAGTTCTCCATCTTTTGCTATGAAGAAAGCCAGTGCTTGAGAAGCTGATCTCCAAGGTTTCATCACGCAGAGATGTGGAAGAGCCCTCATGTTGTGAACTCCCCTTAGACTAGTGCACAATCCCTCCGAGCTGATACTGTCTCCTGTTACCCATGCATTATGAATACTTGCTTTGCCTTCACTCCTTCAAAGCTGTGTGGCATTTAATTAGATTTTTTTTTTTCTAATGTTCTTCATAGTGGGACCAAGTTCCCTCCCACGTAAGCTGAATACATGGACCTGTTGGAGCAGGTCCAGAGGAGGCCATGAAGATGATCAGAGGGTTAGAGCACCTCTGCTATGAGGACAGGCTGAGAGAGTTGGGGTTGTTCAGCCTGAAGAAGAGAAGGCTCCAGGGAGACCTTAGAGCAGCCTTCCAGTGCTTAAAAGGGGGCCTACAAGAAGGCTGGAGAGGGACTTTTGACAAGGGCATGTAGTGATAGGAAGAGGGGAAATTTAGATTAGATCTCAGGAAGAAATTCTTTACTGTGAGGGTGGTGAGACACTGGCCCAGGTTGCCCAGAGAAGCTGTGGAGGCCCCATTGCTGCAAGTGTTCAAGGCCAGGTTGGATGGGGCTTTGAGCAACCTGGTCTAGTGGGAGGTGTCCCTGCCCATGGCAGGGGGGTTGGAACTAGATGATCTTTAAGGTCCCTTCCAACCTAAACCCTTCTATGATTATTTTTTTTTTTGGCAGGGTTGTGTGTGGCCTTGCATGGCAGGCATGAGAATCCCAGCTGACTTTGCAACCAAAGATCACTGGTGCTGTTACAAAGGTGTAGGTTCAAGCAGAAACAAGTCACCAACACTTAAAGAGCAGCTCTCTGCTGTTGAACCACGGGAACTGAGTGCACACAGCCTTTGTGTGATCTTATTTAGTGGGAACACACAGCTGTCTACATGTCAGCCCACGTGCTTTGCCCTGCAGTTGCGGTCAATGCTTCAGCCTCCCCAAATCACACACCACAGCCAAAGGCACCAAAATCTCTGGTGAGATCAGAGCGCGTTCTCCTCCAGCGCAGTCGGAGCAGTTCCTGAGCTGTGCGGGTTAAATTCAGCCATGTTACCTTAACTAGCGTACAGTTAGCAGGTCTTTGTTAACCCTGCTGATTTTTGGAGAGTAGATAAGAGCAGATTGGAAGGTGTAAAAATCTTTGCCCAAGCAGCAGTAGGGGAGAGAATACATACAAAAAAAGCTTTTATGTTTCAGTTAAAAGCGTCTAAATATCTTGCATGCAGACAAACATAGACAGTATGTGTTGCTGACATAGACTCTTAAGATCCACAGAAATCTATTTTCTGAAGTGCATTGCAATTCATGTTGTTGTTTATTAGGGAAAAAAATCCTTTAAGGTGGTATTTTGAGAGGGCAAAACTTGAGAATTTATTATGAGAAACCTCACTGCTGAAAGATGGATTTATTGTTGTTTTTTTTTAATATGCCAAGCACGTTAATGAGTGTCAGAGGTAAACTAGAATGCTGGGATGAAGACAAGTGGAGAATAAAATGTTTAAGCAGCACCTCTGCTTATTTCATGGTTAAGTTATTTTGTATTAGCCACGGAAATTGCTGCTATGTCTGTTTGGTAAGGATGCATGCAGACTGCTCAATTAGCAAAAAATCAGAAAGAAATGACCTCGTGGCTCGCTTCTAAAGGCTTGTATTTGTTCTTTGTAAGCAGGAGACACTATAGTACAGCTTCAATCAACCACATAGTTCTGGTAATCAGTGCACCAATGGACTTTATATATATATAATATATGGAAATGTGCATCTACTATTGGGGATAAAATATTTTCCAAGTTGCGTGAGTTTGCTGGAGATCTGCAGGTCATGATAGAGCCCAGTGCTCTGCTGGATTCTGCCTTAACCTGCTCGCAGGTGGCAGTGGGAGGCATGGATCCAAGGCTTTGGTGAGCAGCATCCATCCTATTTGGCAAAAAAAATCATATTTCTGTGAACAGAGAAGCAGGGAGATGAGCACTGCTCAGTACTTACCTCCTGGGACACATTGGGAATAGTTGTTTTGCAGTTGGGTATCGGCTTTAGTGTGTGCTAATTCTCTGGAGGACTGGATTTTTGGCTTTCATGAGGGTCAGTTGAATAATGAAGAAATGGAAAAACAATCAGTCCTTTTTACTTGTGCACAGACTGCTGTCACTGTGTGACTGGGATCAGGCAGAGATGTGGTGTCTATGGAGGGCGACGTTTTGCGAGCACGTAGCAGCAGAAAATGTAGGTAGTGGTGTACGTCTTCGGTTGTGACAAATCATTCAGCGTAGCCTACATACCGACTTCTGAAATCTCTCATTGTCTCACATTCCACTGTTATCATCTGTTAGCATATGGCTGTCATGGATAATTGAGACTTACCATGAAAATAACTTTGGTAGAGCCTAGTTTCATGCATTTCCCATTAATCACCCAAGAGAGGAACAGGCTCTTGTTTCCCCTGAGCCCTTTTGCCGTGGTGGTGGAACTGCAGAGCCAGAATTGTGACACTTCTTCACAGCAGTTATTACAGTGCTCGAGAGCTTCCCAAACTTCCGCAAACGCAGCAGACTGCTTTTCACAGAATTTGGAGTTTGATTTTTCGACACGTGCAGTATTTTTCTTTCACTGAATTACTGTCTTCTGTGTAGGCAGCGGTGGCAAGTGACCCAGGAAACAACTTATGATGCAGTGTCCAGTAGTCTGGCATCTGTATTTGTGCAAAACACTGTGATTTACAGGAGCATTCATCAGCACAGCTCAATTGCAGAGTTCTTCAATGGACTTAGTGGGAATAAATAGACAATAAATTACGTTCTAGCATATTAAAAGGAATGTATTGGAATAGGTGCTCAAAATACTATTTTATCATAGACTTTTGCCAGCTGTTTAAAGTCAGCAAAAATATTGCTGTTTATCTCAGTGGGAGTTCGATCAGACCAAGATGTATTATAAGAGAACTTGGAGACTTGTGCTTTGGAGATCATGTTCTGTGAAAAAGCCATCCCTGCCAATCCTGCAAGCTGCAGAGGCGGGGGGGCGATTTTATTTTTACACTTCTGCATTTATTTTTCATAGGATACATCATAGCTGATGCATTTACACACATTAGGTAGGGTAGGGAGTGGTAACTGAGGCTGTAACCACAGCTTTGTCTGTGATCCAGTCTGACAGTCCCAGCCACGAGCACCAGCACCCTTTGAAGAGGGACCTGGTTGTGGTTTAAAGCAGAAGTTTAATCAGTCTAAAATAAACAAGCTTGGCCCTAAAACTAGCTGTAACTTAACAAACTTGTACCAGAATTCTAAAGAAATGTAGAAATCAGTTCATTTAGAAATTTTTTTGTTTTTCTGTTGGGCAATTCCTGCTTTACCTTGGCAGAGCTTGTCCTTGGAACGTGAGGAAACTGTTTCAGCCACTGTAAGGTCACACAAATGGGGATCTGAAATCCCCTGTTAACAGAATAGCTGCTGTTTTCTTCTACCCTGAAATTAGTGCCAGCAGGGCAGTTTTGAAACACGCAGAGAATTACTGCATGCTGCTGCAATGGTAAAACAACCAGCTGAGCTCCTGGGTAACACCTCATCTCCCCCTGCCGCCGGTTTTGGGGAAAGAAAAAAAAAAAAAGTCAAACTAATGAATCAAAGATTGATCATTCAATGTCCATGCTGTAAGCTACCTTGGCTTAAATCCCCTGCTTTCTTCTCCCAGCATCCCCCAGCCTTCTGCCAGCAGGTGGTTGGCTATTTTAAGTGGAAAAATACAGTCCTGTTGTGCAGCTACCTTTTTTTCTTGATCCTGTTAAAATCTTCACCAGGGCCTTCCTTGGACATGTCAAATAGAGGTGGCACAAAATCAGAGTTGAGTTTTTTTTTTTTTTCACCAGTACCTTTTTTTTTTTTATTGTTGGTTGTCAATGGAACAGAGTAGGAGCCCATGCAGAAGCACCCCGAATATATGAATAAATACAGTGTTGGGGTTTCAGGCAAGGGTAGGTTGATCCCACGCAGGCTGCATTTCAGTTTCTGTGAGCTTTATCAGATGCTATTTCAACCAGCAGCATGCTAATCAGTCATCTGATTGCATCGCTTTGCAAGACAGTAGCGTATTTAATGGTCACTAATTTGAAAGAAGGATGTGTGAAGAACAGCAGCTGGCAGGAAGCCATGGGCTGTGGCTGTTAGAGCAGGTCACGAAGGTAAGGTCTGCCCGCCTGCCCTGGAGAGCTCCCCAGAGAAGTTGTGTCGGGAAGATTAGGAAAATACCCAAGACCCCATCCATCAGTGGCTGCCAGAACCGAAATATCTGTGCTGCTGCTCCAGAGGGTGTTGGAGGAGTAAGAGCTCTGTGGTTGAAGCATTCAGTTGTTTGATGCTAGTGCTTCGTTCCTCTGAATTGCAGCAAGTTTAGGAACTAGACCATGGTACATTAAAAGGATGGCAAGTGGAGAGGATGGCTTTGTATTTTCTGCCATCAGCCATAATCAAACAGGAGGGGGAAAAAAACTTGTTTTATTTTCACTGAGCTTTTCCAGTGGCTCTGTTAACAATTATCATTCCACAGATCATAGGAAAAAAGTGCTTGATGAGGTATTCAAGGGAAGCTGGTCAGATCTAGTCACAAAATGTTCTTTTCTCCTGCCCACCCACTGCCACTGTCTTGCTGCTCTCAGCCCGGCTCAGTTGGCTGTTCTCTCCCGTGGCACGACAGGGGTGGGCTTTTCTCTGCTGCGTCTGGTGCTCCTTCCTCTGAGCCCACTTTCTGCGTTCGCTGGCCTCACCTTGTGCTTCTTCCATGCTCCAGTGCTCCCCTGAGCTCTCCTCTCAGCTCTGCGCTCTTCATGGCCTTTCCTCTCTTCTCCCTGTCCTTTGGCGATGGGGTTTGAAGTCCCAGCAGAGGGGCGCAGCTGACTTTCACGGAAGCCGTTTCCCTTCCAACACCAACAGCACAACAGAGGTGGCAAGAGCCTTCCCGGCACTGGAGGTTTCCCCTGGTGATGTACTGGAGCTGGACTGGCAAAGTCCAGCCTGTGCCTGGGTGCCAGCAGAGCCACTGAGCACCCCCAGAGGCTGCTGCAGCCAAGAGTGGGGTCTGTCAGCCCATCCCATCGCCAGCGCTTTCAACAGGCGACTGGAGCACTGCCTGCCACGCTGGCTGGGAACTTGCTGCAGTCAGAGCCCTTCCCACCATTTTTTACTGCAGAGATGGTGGAGGGAGCAAGCCCTTCCCTGGGGAGAGGCAAACCCTTCTCTCCTTTTGCTGTCCCGGGCCATGTTCAACCTCCCTGAGCAGAAATACAATCACTGCTCTGATTTTCCAAAGGAATGGGTAATTCGGAGAAGGGCTGCACCTACCGCTGAGCCACAGACGCAAAAACATGTGGCAGATCTCATCACAGCACAGCCGGATTCATTAATGCAGCGAGACTTTGGTGGCTTTCTGCTCCTTACCTGGAGAGCTTCAAGCATCAAAACAGTCCTTTGACACTTTTTCTGCCTTTGCAAAGCAATATTTCCAACTCGTGCATCAAAACTCTTCCGAGAGCCTTGCTACTTACAAGTCTTCTGGAAATTTGTGCTTTCATAGTGTACAAACCCCTAGGAAGACATGAATCTTTAGAGGCATGCAAATAAAATGCAGCATTTCACAGTCGTAGGCATAGCCTCAGGTTTCCCTAACAAAGTACTGATTTTCTGCTCTTTTATTTATTTCTTTTAGTAGAGATTTTCAGTTCACACTTGGTTCAGTGCTATATAACCAATATAATCCTATTTTCTTACTACTTAACCAAATAATCAAAATGCCAAAAGCCTTTCTATGGTTTGGGAATTCCCTTATTTTCTGCCTTAAAATTCTAATTGCAGTCATGTATGAACCTCTGGTTTATAATATAGAAAAACGCGATTTAGTCCCCAGAAAAAAAAAAACACGGAAACACATGCAGGGAGACTCATTGTGATTTGGAATAATAATATAATAAGATTTAGATCATTGTAGCAAAGACAACAGCTGTAACTGCTCTGTGTTCAGTAAAAAAAAAAAAGTCTCTCAGCATCTTTTCAGTTTTCTTTCCCCTAAAAAGGGGTGCAGGCAGACTTGCTGTCTGTCCCACTTCTTCGCTATGGAGTCGTGCCCCTGGAGTTAACTTTCTAGAGTTTGTGACGTGCTACAGATGTCTTTGAAGCAGGGGCAGGGAGAGGAGCAGGACTGGGGTAAGGAAGGTTACGCTTACCTGCAGTATGCAGCATCAGAGAAGCTGTACCAGGAGAGGACCGAACGCCTTGAGGCCGTTGAAAACAGCGCAGCTGCTGACTGCAGAGAACCGTTGCTTGTTATTAAAGGCCAAGGGCAAGCGTCTTCTCATCTGTTTGTTTCTAACTTAAAGATAACAATCTTTAAATGCTGCTTTTCTGTTTTCCCCACAGGTAAATATGTCTATCAGCCCATGACACCCGTAGAGCAGCTTCCCAGCACCGAAATACCCATTCGCCCTCGGGAGTCTACGAACACCATTCAGATCTCCGTTTCACTCACCGAACACTTTTTGAAGTTTGCGCCTGTCTTCCAGCCCCCTCTGCCCCCCGACTCCCCGCAGTTCTGCACAATCGCGGACCTCTTCATTGATAATTACCGCGTGAAATGCATCAACGGGAAGATGTGCTATGTACAGAGGCAGCCTCCCCCTGTGCCCCACAAGATAAAGCCCGAGGAAGTCCCTGTTCGCAATGCCTTAATCACAAAAGAGAGCAATACACCAAAAACAGATCACTGCTCATCCCCTTCCAGCTCCGAGGACTCTGGGATCAATGCGGTGGGGGTTCACTACATGGAGTCGTGTGACGAGGACACAGAGGGGGTGGCTGAGCTAAGTTCAGAAGAAGATTACAGCCCAGATAGCAGCTGGGAACCAGATGAATGCCCACTCTTGTCACCCTCGCAGTGTGAAATGGAAGTGATTGAGACTATAGAAACCACTGTGTGATCCCACAAGTTGGTATCGGATCAGTCCAGTTCCCACTCAGTAACGTTGCTTTTGTAGTATTTATATTTTCTGTTTTTTTCTGACAATCCCTTTTTTCCAGTGCACTTGATATTTCAGATTTCCTCATGGGAGTGCGGTCATGGGACTTGCATATTGGTGAACTAACAGCAGTCTGAGCAATTTTAACCTGTTCTCAGCCTGATCAGATCTCCCACGTCTGCACGTAAGGTAGTGATAAATCCTAAGACTTTTGTAGCCAAAATAGTCCCTTTTCTTGGTCACATCATATACTACTTCCCACACAAGGATGTGCCACTCGAGATGTTTCCATCCCTCAGGATGTTTGCAGCGGGCCTTCAAAGCACAGAGGGTAAGCTGGTGCAGCATGCCGGCGAGCAGCAAAACCAAGTTGCCCTTATATTCTTTCTCAAACAGCTCCACGAGGTGCGGCGGCAAGAGGCTCTTTCCGTCTCTGTCTGTCCTTGCGCGTTGTCCATCCTTTTCTCTAGTGCTGGTGTGACCCTTCTCGAAGGCTGTTGGCACCGCTCTTCCAGAGGGTTGGTATGGCAGGCTAGAGAATGCACAAAGTGCCTCCAGCTTTTCTCCAGGCTATGCACCGAGCATCTGCTGAGTCAGGTCAGGCTCTGAAATCTCCTGAGAAGGCAAGTGTTGCTCCAGAGGGGGATCCGTTGCTTGGATCCAGCTGGTCCCTTTTCTCTACGTGGCTCTCGGGAAGGGGATCTGGCTTTTGCCGCTCAGCAGGAGGGGGAGCAGGCAGAGATGAAGTGCGGCCATCTAACCAATACCATGCTAGACCAGGCTGCAAAATGCTAGGCGAAGGAAGTGACTACCTCCAAACACACAAGATCCGCCCTCGGCTTTGCCTGCTGCTCCCTCCTGTGCTGTTTGGGGCCAGACACATGCACTCAGGACCAAATGGCCTCAGGGCCTGCATTTGCCTGAAGAATAACAAAATTTAAAGAAAAAAAATAAAAAATAAAAAAAGTAGTTTATCAGCCACACCACTGTGTTGGCAGAGCTCGGGGACAGCGTGGAGGTGCCTGGCAGAGGTGGCCCACGGGCTCAGTAGCACGCTTGCTTGTCAAAACACAGCCTAAGGTCATTCTGGTGGAGAGAGGAAGCTTCGGCTCCTGCTCCTCTGCGCCCAGTTCAAGAGTGGATTCTGAACAAGGGTTTCCCCACGTAGCTGGTAAGAGCGAACTCTCTTGCTGGGGGTTTGGTTTCAGCCCTGCCTGCTGAAACGAAAATGTCATTCTCAGAAGATTTCAGTCAGCTTGAATCAGTTGGAGTCAGTAATAACTGTGTTTTCAACAGCATTACTGAATTTCTTTGTGTATTTGCTGTTTACGTTTCAAAAGTCATTGGTGAATATAAGGCTGTATAAATGTGTACAGTTTAGTGATTGATACTAGATTATAGTCCGTGTTATAGGATGGTTCATCTTGCTCACTGTATCCTGACAATGTATTAATGATTTTATACACTTTGTAATCAGTATCTTTAGAAAACGTTTAGGCAACGGTGTGTGTGTGCGCGCACATGCGCGTGTGCTAGGAGTTTACCATAAATGGTTATAAAGTAATCCTGTACTTTTTAGACTAACACTTTCAGACAAAAATAATAGGTTTTGTAGTTTTGATGACTTACATAAAAGAAGTGCAGTGCTTGTTACATGAGGAACTCGGGCCATTGCATGAACAGCTACATTCTCACAAGGCACCTGAAAATATTCTGTTTTTCTGAGGGCATTTAAATGAAGGCCGTAGTAAAACTAAATAGGATTTATTTTTTAAGGGTGGGGTTGTCTTTCTTGATTAACTAAGGTTTCTAACGATGTTTTAGTGTCTTTTGACTGTTCAGACACATTCCATAGGTAGAAGCATTATGTATAAACCTACAGCATTTATTCACATTTAATCTTTCAATTATAATCTGAGTGGAGAGCTGAAAAAGCTTGCTCTTGTGCCCAGCCTGCCTGAGCTTTCTTCCCTGGGGAGGAGAGGGCGGGCTGGCAGATGCGTCCTCCCAAGGGACTAGTGGCAGCAGAGCCTTTCGTGAGGCCAGGGTGCTCCCTGCCAGCTCTCGCTGTGGGCGCCAAGCCCAGGAAGGGGCATCAGGACCCTCTGACTTGGCATGAACTCACCTTGTTTGCAACCAAGCAGGAGCCGCCTCCTGCTCTTAGGGGGCACTGGCTGTGAGCATAGTGAAATTCAGTTGGGTATTTATGACCACGACTTACTCTAAGATCCTGTGGTCTTGCAGGTTCATATCACTGTCGTCAGGATACATTCTCTCTTAACTGTAAGTAATTAGCAATATTCACAAGCTGTGAGTGTCTCCTACCCAGGATTTGTTCAGATGTCTTAAGCACAATAAGCTGCCTCTTCCTTCTGTTGTACCTGTAAAATGGCAGCGGAGCAGCCTGGTGGGACAGGACTAGCTCTGGAAGGCGTTTCAGCAACTGGCACAGCAGCAGGGTTCTCACTGTGCTCCATCACGCCCCCAGTTCAGAACCACGCTCCTCACAGAAATGTGATTTCTTTGCACAAACACTGGCGTAGACGTGCTGTAAGAGACATGCCCTGGGCTCGTTGCTCCACTCTGCCAGGGAGAGGTGTGTATATTTCCTCTTTAATAAAATACTAAACAACTGAAGTTCTGCTTGTCCTAACTGAGTGAAACATTCTGGTATTTCTAGCAGAAGGGTCACTTAACAGCTTCAGATGGCAGCACCTGCAACACGCACCCAGTGCTAGGCAGAGAAATGCAATAACCAGGCCTAGCCCCACCTGGGTTTGGGCACCTGGTAAGTACTGGGGCTAGTGGGCAACCTCACAGCCCAGTTCTCACTCGCCTGTAAAAGAGCTGCCCTGGGCAGGGGGGGATGGTGGGAAGAGCTACAAGCCCAGGCTGACGTCTGGCAGCATTTACCTGGCTGTAGCCCCATGACTTACCTCTGACCAGGTTCACGTGTGGCTGCAAGGCTGGAAACATCTGCCTGGGCACCATTTTGTAGTTCTTAGTGGGAAGAAGATGAGCATACTGGGCCCCAGGGTGCACAGCGCTGGCACTGCTCCCCAGGTGGGCTCTGCACAACAGCAGGCGCTTCCATGCTCCTTGTAGGCAGCAGTGCTGCCCCGTATTCCTGCCATCTCAGATTCCTTTTAGATTTGCAAATAACCTCCCCACCAGAGCACGCACGGACCAGCCCTGGCTCTGTGTGTTAGTTCTGTGTGTGTGCAGAGCAACACCCGCCTGGTGCCATAGTCTTCCTGGGAGCGGCTGGGACCCCGAGGGTATGGTACCCCAACACCCCCAAGTGCTAGTGACAAAATGAACAGGGGAAGAGGTGAGCTACCCATCACCAGCCCAACAACACACATTGTTAGGGCAGGATCTGGAGCATGTTTCACCAGCAGTATAGCAGGCAACAGTACAGAAACACCACTGCTATTGGGGTTGCAGCTTTGCGAGCAGAGTGATAGAGATGCCACTGCCCAGTTTGGTACTATAAAACAGTGGGCTGAGCTTAGTAGTGACAAACCTCTCTGACCGTCACAGCCATCACACGGATCCTCTCCCCCGTGCAGTCCCCAAGGGCCTGCAGCACCTTTTACACACCCACGGGCTCCCAGCACCCCCCAAACATAGGCACAAGGTGAGTGGGGAGGTTTGTACTTCACCTGCCGTGACAAGATGCATCTTTCTCTACCAGAGTTCAGTGGCAACTATCCTAAGAAAACAGCAGCCCTCTTACCCGCTCCCCATGTGCACAGCTCACCCAGGGAAGTTCAACCAAGGGCCTTTTTAATAGAAGTTTGTAGGAACACACCGCGCGCAGGTTAGTTTGCTCACACATTTCATTTTCTGCATTATTCACCCTTTTCCAGATTTGCCTGTTCTGTGCCCTCAGACCCCGTGGCCGCTGCCATGAGACAGTGGCCAGGCCTCGGCAAAATGAATGCTTTTACTAGTACTATAATTAAAACTCGGGTATGGTACCCATCCACAAAAACAAGCGCACTGTGAAACACAGGCTCTGGGCACAGGACAAGCCACACTCCTCCAGTGGTGTGGGGCCAACTTGCTTATTTGGCGAAGTTACCACCACTGCCGTGAGCCTCCAGGTCACTGCAGGTAGCCCAGTGCTGCGCAGTGCTTCAGCATGCTTGGTTTTGCCCCCAGAGTTCATAGCTTTCGGCCCAGCAGCCCCATGGCTACCTCGGTTTAGTGAGAGGCGGCAGTAGAACTGGAATATCACCCGCTGCTACAAACCCACCAGTGCCCACAGCAAGACTCGACACAGCACAGAGGGTTCTGGGAAAGGCGGCAGAGGGGGGGGAAAGTCCAGTGTTGTGATGGAAAGGCTTCCCAGCGCCAAGACCTGAAACCAGTTGGGGCTGGAGGGCTAGTCTTCAGCCAGCGGAGGTGGGGCCAGATGGAGCTGGAAGTTCTCATTCTGGAAGACACTGCTGGTGGCTGGGTCACCGTGGGAAACGCTGAGCAGCCCGTGCTTTTCACTGCCATGGCTGCGAGACAGCTCTGTCAGGAGAGCTAGCTGCAAGACAAAACCCAGACAGATCACCATCCGGCAGCCTGGGCACACTGCCTAGCATCACTCGTGCAAGGTGCAGAAAGACAAAGTGCTCATGGGGGGCTCACATTCTTCCTGCAGCAATCAGAAAAACCTTAACACACAGAAAGAAAAGGGTATATGTCGTATGCAGTGACCCTATAGACCTCAGTGCAGGACAATAGTCCTGAACTAAACAACTTTCCAGGTGTCTTTAGGTTGGTTTAAAGTTACATAATTGAAAAACAATCCCAGAAAGAGCTGAAAGTGCTGCTTAAAGTGCCAACAACTGCAGCCAAAACAGGCAGGAGGCACAAGGAAAACGCAGGGGACAGAGGGAGCTGCGCTCTCCTTGGGCGACATGGGCGGCAGGGAGCCACCGCGGCACAGAGCCAGGGCTGGTCCATGCGGTGCTCTGGTGGGGAGGTTATTTGCAAATCTAAAAAGAATCTGAGAAACCTCACACCGTGGATGCTTTTCAGGCCCAGCCTCGATGCCAGAGGCATTTCCGTGGTTTCACTGCCAGTGAATTCCCCAGCTCTGTCAGAGGCAGCGTGGCTGCCTTGTGATGTGAAACAGCCAGCTCTGCGCACAGTAAACTGCCAGCACTAAATGAAACCCAAGAGAAAAGCCAAAGCCCACGCTGCCAGTGCTAATATCTCGCTTCACAACATGCAAAATATCCTTTACCAATTTAAAACTGAAAGGAAAATGGGTGGTACATACTCTGGAGGTTCCTCGGTTGAGTCGGCAGAGTTGGTCAAAAGCTTGGATTTGCTGAGGATCCAACAGAGACTCTGAACTTGTCTGATGAAGAGAGCGAGAAGGTTACAGAAACAACACACAACAAGATGTCAAGTTCATATACACAGAAATTCATCCCTGCTCCTGTCTTTGGGCCTGGAGCAGCCAGTCCACAGCCTGGCTGGGGGGCTTTTTTAGCCATCTTTCCTCTGGCTTGAAGCCACTGTGTGCATCTTAGTTTTGGAAGAAAAATCTCATTGTTGCACAAACGACAGAGATTCCCGTACATCCACGATGACTTACTGTTGGGGTCTGTAGCTGATGACAGGCAGACTAACAGTACTGTTACCTTTGGGGGAAGGAGGAAAAAGAAAAAAGAAAGAAAAGAAAAAGGAGAGGCAGAAAAAGAGAGAAAGAAAAGAGATGGGAAAACTCCCCCGCAGCCAGCTAGGAAGAGAAGTAATGGGTCTCTACGGATGAGCAGGCTCTCCTGGGCTCTTCCCCAGGCAGCAGCAGCTCCCCCAGTCCTTTCTTGTCATCTCCCGATAGTCTCCCCCAGCCCCGCTCAGCATCTCTACTGGGCCCTGGCGCAGCACCGACTGCAGCATGCTGTGATCGGGCACAGATTGTGCGTGGCTACTACAGGGAATGATTACTGTGCCAATGACTATTATCTACTAATGGCATCTCTCCTAAGGTCCATTTTTTCCCCTAGTAGGATGTTACAGACTAAAAGCTAGGAAATGAGGCATGAAAAGGGAGGGGGGTGAGGCAAGGTGACACATCAGTGACAGCCACGTCCCCTGAGAAACCGGACGCAACAGGCATTGCGGTACTGCCCAGCAGTGTCGATGATCACAGGGTACAAGCAGTTGGGTACAAGGGTTAAGTGTCACACCAGCAGTGCTGGGACAGTTTCAGAGTTGCAAGTGAGGGCAAACAGAACTGCAAATAGAGGGACCACAGCCTGCAACAAGAGCATTAGTGCAAAGAGGGCTGCACACATACTCAAATTGCTTTAAAAGGCATAATTTACATATCCCAGGGAGAGATGACAGATTCTTGTAGGTTTGTTCCATTTTAACAAATCACAGTGTTTCTATTTTGAATGTTTCTGCTCATATTCCAAAGCAAAAGCATCATCAAGAAACTACAACAGGAGCCAGGGAGAACAGCCTCCCTCATGAGCAGCAATCTGGCATCTGTTGTCTCTGGGGATCTATTTTTAAGGGAACATTCAATACTCATTCTCAAATGTTTTCCCCAAAATACATTTCCCAAGGGCTATTAACCAAAATGCTGCAGTCCTACCAGTGGGTACTGACTGAAGTTGCATTTACTTTAAACTCTCTTTGCCAATGGATCAAGCCCAATGTGAAGAACTAGTATCGCTGCCTTCAAGGAGTGTGATCAACTGGAATTAAGGCAGAACACCTGGCCCCAGGAAGGCAGAGGAGGCTTCAGCATTCCCTCAAAGTCAGGGCTGTTCCCAGCCAGGGACAAGCATGCTCCTCTCTGCACCTACAGGCTCCTACCGGCAGCAAGGTCCTTCTCCCTAGGGAGGCACTCTCCTCTGGGGTTGCAGTGCATTTGCTGCAACACCCAGCTTGCTTTGTACTTCTTGTGCTTTACAGTGTGTTTAAGGAGCGTGTTCAAAAGCTCTGTGAAGATGACTCCCAGTCCTATTTGGGGAAGTAAGCGCACGCCACAGCAATATCGTGCTGTGCGGGGCATAGCGTGCTGGCTCTCAAGCTAGAAACTGGAAGAACTCACCATCAGCTCTTCACAAGGAAGACCCAGCAAACACCCTAGAAAGCACATCCTAAGCCTGCGGTTATCCTAAGCCTGGGGTACACTGCTGTCCAGGTTTAAGGGACAGCTTGTGGCTGCTGCTGCCTGGGGAGCTGCAGTCTGCATTACAGCTCTGTCTCACAGCCCCAGGGAAGCGCCCTGTGTCCCGGGCAGAGCTAAGGGCCTCTTGGACAAGACTCCTTCTGAGCCGCCCTGCCCAAAGTGGATGATGAGCTGCGGTCTGCAACGGGTGAGGTCTGGGGACAGAGGGAACAACATTTTGCCAGACATCATGCTGTTTTAGTCTTTGACTTGATTTTTAATCACTACCCAAGGAAACAGGAAACGCTGCTGACAACTGTGCAATGAAAATCAACTGCAGTGAGCAGCCTTGAAAGAAAGTTACTGTGGACAAAACCTGGAGCACAAACAACATTGTGGGGAGACGGGTACGCCACCACACAGAGCACCAGCACTGGCACCAGCCTTGGCTTCCCCAGGCTCCCTCCCAGCAGCAGCCTGCCACTCCACACTGACAGGGCCTTCTGCTCCACCTGGGAGCCACGCTGTCCCCAGACCTCAGCAAAACTCTGGGAATGCTTTACCCAGAGTTTTGGGTTTGTCTTCTCATGCTCTCTCACAGCACCTTTACCCATCCCTCTCTTCTGGCAGGTCCTTCATCACTTGCTCCCCTTCCTACTCAGCTCCGAGCAAAGCACAGCCAGGGCAGAATCTGGCCAACCACCCCTTCATCATATGAATGTCTCAAAGATGGCTCAGAGCTGGCGAGCCCAGAATTGCTCTGGGAGAAGATGCAATGAACCCACCATGGGTTTCCTGAAGCCTGAATCGTTCCATTGCTCTCCTGAAACCACTTGCATCTTGCCTTTGAGATGTTCATTAAACAGTCTGAGAAGAGAGGAACATCCCAAGTGCAGATTGCTTATGCTGGAAGCACGTGCCCAAACTCACTTCTCCCCCCTCCAAGATATTCTTTATATTGTAAATAACTATTTGCTCATCACCAGTCAAGGAGCCAAATGACCATATTCCCTGCACACACAGCACAGGCTTTGAACCAGAGAGCCTATGACAGTGAGGGTCATGTACCCACAGCTGGCAGGTTGTACAGGCACTTCCAAGGGACATGCAGGTCATTCTCACTTGGAAAAAAACAACAAAAAGCAAGGAAAAACTGCCCTCCACAGCTGCTGTGGCCACAGACATTCAAGGACAAGGAAAATGCAATATAATTGGCCTCCCCTCTTCTGCTATCTCTCTATCACACATATGTAACTATCAATCAGAACATTATCCAGGCTGATGAGCTGAAATATTGCAGGCAATTCTTTCTGTTGTCATGGAAACAACTGCTGTCAGGCCTTTCCCTTTTTTAACCGTGTCACTAAGGCATATTTTCATTCAAGAACTACAGGGAGGCTCTCAGAGTCCAGCATCAGCACCGAGGCATTAGTGGAATCTACTCGGCTCACTTGCTCACCCCGCAACACAGCTTCTGCCTCCAGTGCTCCAGCAGGGCCAGCCAGCTCATTATTGTCTCAGTCAGTATGAAGCAGTTCGGCACCTCCAAGCCATCTGCAGCCAACTTCCTTATGCCCCTTCGGAAAGGCCTCAGGCTAGACACAGAACCCAAGAGACGCGATTTATCCCCTTGAGGATCTGGGCCAGCAAGGACAAGAAAGGTTCCTTTTTGTTTTACAGTTCTTGTAGATCCCACCACTATAATGCTAATCTCCGTTGCACATTTTCCTTGCACATATTCCACCCTCCTCTGGTAGTCACCACACAGCCCTCCTAAGCCTGCAATTATCTTTAATTTAAGAGCTACAAAATCCATCATCAGCTAGCGCCTAAGCAAAGCAGATCATACAGCAGTTGGAAGCAGAGGCACCATTAATAGTCAGGCCAAGAGATCCATCTAAGCGCTGCCTCTCAGAGCCATACCTTCCATAAAACAGATCGCTACATCAATTAGAGCATCGGAGCACCACATTACCCCAGGGGGCTGCTCCGTAACACAGGGCAGATACAGACAGAAGACCTGGGGGAGGTTTCAGTGTTCCTAGGAACAAAAGCAATACCCACCTCTCTCATTTACAGGGCCGAATCCACATGGACATCAAGTCCACCTTCTGCCATTCCTCCCCTGCAGCTGGACACTTATTTCACCATGGCTCAAGTAGCCTTACAATAGAGTACCCAAATTCAGTTTTTTTAATGACAGCTGAGCCAATTAATGTAAAACTAAGTAAATCTACTTCTCTTCTGCAGGATAAAGACCTGCTGTTTTCATGGTACCCCCAGGAACAATCAACCAAAAAGAGAGCAAGGCAGGCAGCTGCTCTGAACCAAAGTCACTAGAACGACCCTAATGTTACAAAATTGTTAATGAACTTCAGAAAGCCTCAGGACATCCCTCGTAGAACAAAAGCGTGCTGCTGCAGACCTCTGCAGAGCTACTGCAGAGTAATGCACCACTGCTACGGGACAGATGCAGACCAGCCGATCACTGTGGAGGTGGAAACGGAGTCATGCAAGTCACTCTGGGCAATGTGGCAAGCGGGCAAACCTTTGCTGGGAGGAAGTCCCAGAGCCACTGTGGCTGTGCTACAGCAGCCGAATGTACTGCTTCAAGACCAGCCTCCACAGTGTTTCACCACTAACCTCTGCGAGTGCGTGTAGGAGCGAAACCCCTGGCAGCAGGCCAGGCCGTGCCTGCTCCTGTTTGGATGCAGCGGCAGCCGGTACCACTGGGGCTGGCAGTGGCAGGCAAACCAGGACCTGCTGTCTGCGAGTAAACAGAAGCACTGACTCACCAAAGCCCATCGCAGAGCAGCCTTCCCTCAGCACTACTACAGCAGAAGCAATCTGTCACACAGGTCTGCACTACAGCTCTGTCCTCTGATCTCTTCAGGAGCAGAATGGGAAAGGCAGATGTCTCTCATTTCCAGTTGAACTTAGCTGAACTTAAGAAGCAAACCTCCTGCTCCAGGCAAGGGAGAGGACAGGCTTATTTGTGCTCTAATAGACTCACTGCTGCTGCAACGTGAGATACTGCAGTGACTACAGAGAGAGGAGGAAGGAAAACTGTCTGTATTGAATATCTAGAAATGCATTGGCATACCTCCATTCTCCCTCTGCTAGCTGGTCTGTTTAGCAGCTCACGCTTACACCAGGCACTGTTGGAATATTCCCTTGGATATCCACTAATGCCTTCAGCCAAAGGAGCAATAACTCTGTTCAGGATTAATTAGATAAACACAGAAAACACATATCCTCACTGGACACTATGGCCCAGCAGATGAGATATTTATTTATAATGTAGCAGGCTTCGAGGGTAGTATGGCAGCATATGGATTAAACATTACATAAAGATGATGCACAACAGGCCTGTGCTTAGGCTGATGTCAGTTCCGTGCCTGAACCCAAGAGGACAGAAGCGTCATGCATGAAGACAAATAATTCACTTCCTAAACATGAGCTAAGGAGGCTGCTAAACAGCATTCCGCAAGAACCAACCACGGAAAACTCAAGAGGTGCAGTGTTGTCTCAATGGCAGGAGTTTGGGGAGAGAAAGGGAAGGTAAAGACATGTAGAAGAAGGAAGAAGTCCTACCTGGTGTAAGAAGGATTAGTAACCCCTCCTGCCAGAGGCTGATTAAGAACATGACCCCAAACGCTACAGAAAACCAAAGCGGATGCCTCTGCTATCTGTCCCTTCGTAGCGCATGACACCACTGCAGCAATCTGTTACTGCTGTTTAACAGTGGAGTTTATAACGTGCTTAAGAACAACTCTGGTCCTGGGAGCTCAGTTGCAGCTGCCTGAGCCTGTCTATGCTCAATTCACATATAAACTAACAAAACACAGCTTTCATTGTGCAACATGATGGTAAAAGGAATGGGGAGGGAGGCAGGGCATGGAAACTACAGCTTTCCATTTAAGAGATTTACGAAAGACAGATGCTCATCTGCCACCTGCATTTCTGAAAGCTGCCCTCCAGAACAGCCAGTAACGCCCTTGGCTACAGAAACCACCACTAAACCAGCCATAATTCCTTCTCATACCCTCCCATCTGGGAACTACAAACTGAACCAAAACCGCAGCTTCTCCTTATTTTGCTCCCCTCCTTCAGAGGAACATCAGAAGAAAGAAGTAATCTACACCATTCTTAACCCTTTGGCCTTTTGGTTATTTCTCAGCTTGGAATGAGTACAAACCCTAGAGGGGAGCAGCAATCGCCCCCTCCAGCAGCAGCAAGCAGAGCACCACGGGCAGAGGTTACTGGCAGTGCGGTGCACTGACTCTCCAGCCTCTGCTGGGTCTGGAAAAACAGCCTCTCCTAGCAGATGGAAAGTCACACGCTTTCTTTCCTGCCTGTGCTCCAAGGTGGATCTGTGAAGACAGACTGAAAGGTTGCAATTTCACAACGAACACATACGTAATGAGCTGTGCCGGTTCCTTGGAGAACAGATACATGACTGTCAAGCATGGTGCTAAACTACACCTAACTATTGGCAACAGGGACTGATGCAGTTTGTGGGAATATCAACAGGTTGCAGCAGCCCAGCATCTGTCACCGTGTTTAAATGAGTCTGTTCTACTGATCCTCCTAGATACAAAATGTTTTATTAAAAGGGAGGGAATTTTCATCAAACCGTAGGAATAGTTTCCTTGAAATTGAAATGTAAAGCAAAGCAAAGACTACCCACTGAAATTTTGCCATCTTTTCTCTTAACCAGGACACAACATTTCCTCAGGTGATCCCAGGAGCACAGGGCAGCCAGTCTCACTGGTCTTCGCTTCAGGCAGTTTGAAAGTCAGTTCTCTCTGCTACGCGTTAGCCTCTCACGGGTCCTGGAGTGGGAGACTTTGGATTGTAGGCAGTAAACGGAAACTTCTGCCAGGCTACAGATTGCTATATATGAAGGCCAGGGGAAACAATTACAATTCAATCTGATTTTCTCAAAAAAAGCCCCCAACAAAACAAACTAACCCACTCACCCAGTATGAAAAGTCCAAGAAGAGAGTCAATTTTTATTTAAAAGCTGCTAAAGGATAATGATGGTTTTGAAATCAGTCTTTTTAAATTTTTATCTTATTTCCAGTTTTAACTTTGGTGCCAGTCCTCCTCTAGCTGCTAGTTAAGACTCCCACACTCAGTTTTCTTCTTACAAAATCACTTTTGTTTCCAATACATTACAAGAAATCTTAAAACACAGATGTTCTGCTGATGAGAAGCCAACGGTACAAAGTTTCTCCAGTTCCTTCCTCACATGGATTTCCTACGCATTGTTGCAGAAGTTAAGGAATCTACGACCAAAACCAACTCCAAAGCTAAAGGAACTGGGTATTTTCTCAGTTAATACTTATGTGGGAATATTCTCTTCAGAGGACAATGCACAATCTTGTAACTGTATAAAATGCTAATTATCTGCTTGGTGTCATTTGGGAGAAAAAAAGAAATCATGCCTGGATATTTTCAAAGTTATAAAGCCCTTGGAAAATTTTGATATTGCTGGGAGTCAAACTAATAACTGGTGGTCACCATTACACTGAAAACAGTAAAACTGGCTCTGTCTACTGATTGACGGAGGTCATGTAACATCTGTTCAGCTCTAAAATAAGTCTTGGAAAAAAATGTCCTACACCTTCACTCTTACCCAATAGAAAGCACACAGACATGCTGCAGAGGGATGTTTAACATCTCGGTTAACTGATACAGTATGGTACCAACACCTCACAGGTGGAAGTCGGTCTAGAAGCTCCGGGTTGGACGTAAGGCCGTGTTGCAAAGAGGGACGGTGGTGGCAGGCTGCAGAACAGAGCTCAAAGGTAGAGTCTGACAAACTGGATTAACTGCGGATCACATTCATTGTCTGTCCTGGTGTGACTTGACAGGATTAAACTCCTGAATAAAACATATTTGCCATCTGGACAGTTCTAACAACGGTGCCCTTAGAACTCGGGCGCAGTCTCAAACGCAGTATAACCAGAGCATGTCAGCTTAGGGGTTTCATGGTGTTTTCTGCAGAGCTTATGGCCCACGAGCTATGACTGTGTTCCTCTCCCCGATTCCTAGTATGTAGGCTGGCAGAATAAATGGAAAACACAACCTAGCTCACTGTAACAAGACAAATTAGTTTTGGAGATCAATGACTAAGATATCAGGACTATTTCACTTATGTATTTAGGCAGAAGCCCAGCTACTGTGCTTTCACCTAATACGCTTCAGTTAACTTCAAACACCTCAATGCAAAAAAGCACTGCAAGTTTTAAATTGAATTAAAAAGCCACCATGAACTTGAAGCTTTGATTTCTTTTAACACTCGTTTATGCTACAATATAAGGTAAGGAGGACAGGAAAGACGACCAGTTTAGACACAGAAGATTACCCTTGGGAAGACAGCAAGGTTTAGAGGGTAACACAGAAAGCACAAACTTTTGGGAGCAAAATCAGAGGAAAAGCCCCTTTGCCCTTCTCTCGCTATTCCCCTTTGCTAGAGCAGAATGGCTCAAGTCCTCATCACAGCAAGGCTCCATTTAAATAAGTGCTATCACCAGATTCAATAACGGTTCAGTGCTAGCTTGTGGCATCTCTCCACCTCTCCCAGTTTCAAGGCGATTGCTACAGAAGTCATGCATGCAAAGCAGGGACAGAGAAAACAGTCTGTTGGGCTGTCGTTTCACATATAAATCTCAACAACATGGCAAAATTCAAACTGACAGTCTTTGTTTCAGCAGAGCAGAATTGGTACTATGAAATGCACTCCAGATGCTCAGTGGCATTTCTCAGTATGAATCTATTCCTAATTCAAGGCTTGCTAAGTAAATAAATACCTAAACTGAAGATTTCACTACGGAAAAAACCCACACATTAGGTTTTGCCAAGAGACAGACTAAGCTCTCAGGGTCTTCAAAGTGGTTGCAAAGAAATACCCTACCCACAGATCTATATGCAAAATGTCCCCGAAGCTTCGGAGCTGGCTCCATGGGGTCTAGGGAAGGCAGGGCTGGAAGCACAACTGCATTAGCGTAACCTCCCTCTGGGATTTGTTGTTCAGTGTTTGCAGAAACACCAGCTGTAGAAGCAAGAGCAGCTTGACCAAGCCAGACCTCTGTGTCTGCCCAGTGTCAGCGGAGTCGAGAGGGAACACAGAGAAGCCCTTCACCAGACAACTGCAGCACCAAAAGGCTGAACAAACCTTGTGACAAACAGAAATAAATCCCTTCTGCACCTGGGGTGGCACCAGAAACCAGTGACCACTGCTATCTTGGACCCAGGCTGAGAAGGACCCTTGGGAACACCGGAATGTGGCTCAGGGTAGAGGAAGCCCTGCAAGTCTCCCCTTTCCTTCAGTCCCTTTCCTTGCTTGCATCTCCTCTCTCCAGCATCGTGCATCATCCACCAGGCTACTGTAGAAAATACACTTTTCAAACAGACCTCAAATTCTGCACAGACCAGCATCACATCCAAACAAGCATGGAGAGCTTAGGTGGTTTTATGTTTCATTCTCTACTTAAATTTACTTGAGGCTGCACGAGACCAAACCCTGCCCTACCGGCATGCACCAGCCTGCCTCCAGCAAGCGTTGCTGTGCTCCAGGTGACCCTCCTTGCCCTTCCGCTTTCGGCTCCAGTGCAGCCAGGGAATACGTGCATCCGTCTCCTCCACTTCACGTTCCCAGCACTTTTCCCCGAAGAAAAAGTCTGTTTTCTGACTTAGACTACTGCCTGGCCAGATGAATTGTTACCTCACAGGGTTAATTAACGCTACTGAGCAGCAATTGTGAAGCAAACAAACTTCCTGGAGAAGCTAGAGATTTTACAGTCTTTTGCCAAGTCTAAATACATTCAGTTTTTTAAAGATCTGACTGCACAACAGTTTAATCATACGTGAGTACAACAGTTAAATATTATAATTTAAATATATGAGGAAGATCACAAACTTGGAGAGGATCTGGGACATCAGGAGGAGGAGGTGGCGGGGCTTGAAGCAGTGCTCGGGCTCTGATGAGGCAGAGCCAAGCTGTGCTGGGCTGGCTGTGCACGGAGCAGAAGCCATGGGCTTCTCTGCCAAGAGCACATGACTGAGACAGCAGGGAAGCATCCGGAACTCTCAGATGATGTGGCATGGCCATTTTCTAGCTAGTGCTAGCTGATCCGTGCGGGACCCCCTTTTCTTCCCCATCCAGTCTCTCCACATCTTCCTTTAAGCCCCGAGTCCCAACCAGCCCCTCACTTCTGCAGGCAGGTCAGCTAAATAACGGGAAGCATCTTCTCCTCCCTTCCCCGATCATTCCTATGTCACGTGGAGCATCTTACGCTGCTTCTGCTACAGGGCATGTCCAGACTGGTATTAGAGGGGAGACACAGGGTTTCTCTGACTAGTTCATGAGAAGCCCAAGTGATAACCAAATTACAAGGCACTGCTATAAAATGCCAGGCACTTTAAGGATTAATGTAGTTTTGGTACTTAATTTTGCCTTCAGCTTTTAAAATTAAACCTGGTCTGTCATGCTCACTTGCGTGCCTTCCTTTGGAGCAGAAGTGTAGAGGGTAAAACACGGGGCTGTTGAATCTGCCTGACTTCAGAGCCAGTATCCCTGTTTTGCTGTAGCAGGATGGCACACAAAATGATGAGTGGACCACAGTTGATTTACATTCTCCTGGGAAAGCTTTTCTTTCTGTCACCATGTAAGAAACTAACACAATTTGACTGCAAAGATTGCATTGTGCTCTATACATTCCTCAGAGATTACTTTTCCCCCAAGTCTCCCTTCAAGCAGGAAGCTTCTTTTTTTTTTTTTAATACAGAAGCTGATGGAAGTTGACTAATGCTGTTAGCTATCTTTTGATGGGAATTGATTTGGCAGAAATTGAAATAATTTGCTAGAAGAAAACTGAAGTACTACCATAAAAACATACTCCAAGATTGAATTACTTTGGTTTCAGAAGTGGAAAAACGCCACTTTACATGCATCTGTGTGGTGACAAATGCACAAAGTATCTTGAGGCATTTAGGAACAAACCCTCATCAGTGACCACCTTCAGTAGCATAAGGCAGCAGAGTTCAGCTTCCTCCGGTGCAATATCCCTTAAAAGACATCCCAGCAAGCTACCTGCCATTTTTGGTTACAATCCACCATACCATGCCAGGGAAAAGACAGAAACATGCATATTGAGACTGGACTTTTGTTTGAATTGAGGATGGTGGAACTTCCTGCATGCAAATACAAACTAATTATCTCTTCTCCCACTCAAATCCAGCTGCATCAGTTTTGTTTACACGCAAGCTTCTTAAAACTTTGTGAGAGTGCTTAGCAAGTCAAATCAATTCCAGATCTTTTACCTAGAGCCAGGTTATCTGTTAGGAAGGTAGAACAGAGGCTCTGCAATCCAGGCACAAGGAACATGCCAGCTTTTAATAAAAGTTTTATATACAACACACCTAAAAATAGTTTGAAAGGAACTGTCCCGAACGGCTCATCCCAGACTCTCACAAACAAGACAAAGTGGTGGATGCACCTAGCAGGCAACCAGCTGCCAGCATCCAGCGTCCCCTCATGCTGGCTAGCAGTTCCCAAACCTTCTGGATGAACACACTTCCATTTCTCGCACAGCTCTGTATACCCACGCCAAAACAAAACGTAAGTCGTAAACGTGATGAAGTCTATAAGCACTGCTCGAAGTTTACTTGGAGAGAAACGGCCTCACAAACCTTACCTGTGCCAAGGATGCTCCACTTCCTTTTTTTAGCTCTGAGAAGTTCTCACTCAGTTTTCCTCCCTTGTTACCTGAGTTGCATTTATAGCACATCCACCTCATCAGGCCTTTGGTTACCGTCCCGCACTCTTTACTCAGCAGACACAGTGAATGGTACAAGTGGCCACAGCTGTAAAGAGAAGAGAATTTTGCTGGGTGCTTGAAAGCAGGAGAACGCAGCCTGGCACCTCTGCACTTTGGAGGGGAAATCTCTGGTCAAGGGAAAACAAGGCTGCTTATCTGCAAATACAGATCAGCAGCGTATACACTCCTTTCATACCTCTACATCCTCCTGCAGTATTTCAATCAAGACTTGCAAAAATAACAGTAGATGCCCATTTGCTGATACAGTTGCAGATCATAATACTACAGTAATAATGATCTTGTCTTATTTTACAGCCACCTAGTCAGAGACAGGAAAACCAGAGATGCCAGAGTACGCAGTCAGGGCTGCAATAGATACGAGATGTACAAATACAGGCAAATAAACCCCAGGGTGCTGCAGCTGCACAAACCGCATTGCCGGGAGAGACAACAGATAAACTGACAGCTTACTGAACAGCTCTCACAGAACTGTACGGCAGTTCTCTCCAACCGAGACCGAGCTGGCTGCATGCAAAGAAGGCTGCCTCTGACAGGTTTGATTAGCCAGCCCATTTACAGTGCAAGGGAGCAGGAATACACGCTCACAGGAATACATATGATTACTTGTGTAAGTCAGAGCTTTCTTTTTCTTTCTTTTCTTTTAAAACTACTAACATGATCATAGCTGTGACCCTTAACTTTACCTGAAAACAATTATTTCATCAGCAGTTTCTTGCCTTCTTTTGTACTGCTGTAGACAAATGCAGCAGTAATCCTGCTTTGGGGTAAGCCCTCTAGTGACAGATGCTCTTAGGTTACACAGGGACCAGTGGAGATCATGGTTTAGAAGATTCGTAGTTGTCTCTAAAAGGGTCTGTGTGGAAAACAATTCACAGAATAACTATGTCATTTTGTCATCTCCAGACTGCAGAAAATCCATACTGATCAATTCTTCTTAACAAGCACCTTAGCAGATTACTAAGAGCAAAACCAACCCAACAAAATTGCTTCTCTTTATGTTTTCTAGCCACTGCCCTCAAAATACTTATCCTGTCGTCACACGTTAATGGAGGCAAATATCTTTTCACTCGTAAACATGAGGATCTTTTCACATCTAAACATGAGGAGGAACTTCTTTACTCTGAGGGTGGCAGAGCACTGGAACAGGCTGCCCAGAGAGGTGGTGGAGTCTCTGACCCTGGAGACACTCAAAACCCACCTGGACGCCATCCTGTGCAACCTGCTCTAGGTGTCCCTGCTCTGGCAGGGGGGTTGGACTAGATGATCTCCAGAGGTCCCTTCCAACCCCTGTGATTCTGTAAATAGATAAGTGCTTTATTGATTTTTGCAAAGAGCATTAAGAGAGACACGGTAGACTCATTTTGTCATCTTCCATACCACACTCTCCTTTTTTTCCCTCTTCCTGGTAAGCTACTGCTTATAGCCTCCATTTTAGTTGAAACAATGCTGATAAAAATCAAAGCCCAAATGCACTATCACAATTAAAATATGAAAAAAACACTGAACTTCTCATCTGCTAGTTCTTCCCAACTGAGATTTCCATTTTGGAAGAGCCAAAAGCAAAATACACTTAGTTTTTAGTGGTCAGTACTTCTTTCAGCAACAACAGGTATCAGGCATAAGGGCTCTGGTCCATGATCTACTGGTGCTCTGTAGCAGCAACTCACAAGAAGCTGCAGAGGTTGCACCAGTGGTTCACATCTGGCTTACTCCAGATGTGACATGCAGCCTGTACCAGACAACTCCTAGGCAATGACAGAGGACCTGTGCTGCTCAGAGTAAACCTTTACCAAGAACCCAGAGATAACGGATCCTTATGTTCAGCCCTCTATAGTAAAGCTATTTCCCATCTTATTTTTAAATTGGATGCTGCTGCCGAACAGTAGCTAGGATGGTAGTGCCACATGGTAGGCAGAAGGAGGGAGGGTGAGTTTGGAGGAAGACTGTGCATTCTGCTTTGGGGAAAATGAGTTTTAGAAAACCCTTGAAGTTCGGAGACTGCCTGGGATTTGAGACTGGACAGAGAAAGGCAGGAATGAGATAAAGCTGAAATCTCATCAGGTGACAAAGGAAGTGCAGCTTTACCATTAGGAAGTGGAAAACAGCCTCATTTAAAAAGCTCTTATTTAAGATGGCATAAAAAGATAAAATGTATTGCCTTTGAATCCCTAAATGCAGGATGAGCTGGAGAAAAAGCAGATGTTTATCCTTCCAGTACATTTAACATAAAATGAACTACAGAGGTGTTCACATCACCATGCACCTGCCAGTCCCTTCACTTGCAATCTGTGAGCAATACAAACTTATTCCCCTTCCCCCAATCACACAAATATACATCACTTTCATGTCCATTTAATTTACCTTGCAGAGAGAAATGACAAATGAGAGAGAGGAGTAGGCTAGAGAGCTAAAAGTAATCCCTGTATACAGCAGTGGACAGAACAGAAATGCATGCCACTTACTTGTTCATAGTTAAAAGTGTCCAGCATTCCCAGGACAAGTCCTTGAATTTCTCCAAGTTTCCCTCTTCCATAAACTGGATCCTATATGAAGAAATGAAAAGCTGCAGCTGAATCACAGGGTATGACCATTCTGGCTTTTTTCCCCCCTTTTTTTTTTCCTCCCCTCTGCGGATTGGCATCGCAAACGGAAGTTGTGACTCCAGATATAAAGATGCTGCACATGCACCAGGACAGCAGAATAATCCTATGTATCAATGGGAAAACTAGTAATGAGCAAAACTCAGTAGATGACAACATCAATACTAATTACTGTGCTTGGACCAAAAGACTTCAAATGTGACCTTGGAAACTTCATACAAGAGATGCAAAGAGCTGACTGGAGAGTGCATTTGAGGAATATCGAAGACAACAGCAGAAAAGACCCTGCAGCAACACGAGGTATCAACCCTGTCCGTGCTGACGCCTGACACCGACTGCTACGGGTGTCTGCCAGTCAGCAAGCTCCTGGGTTGCCTGCAGGGCTCTGGGCCACACGCTGCCAGTCTGCTTCTGCCCAGGTCAGTCTGTGGTGATCCACAGGTCACCCCCAAGCTCACCCAGCACCCCCTCAGCCACAGGTTGAAAGCACACAGATCCAGGGGGCTGTGTAGCTGTGCAGTAGTATGCAGGAATCCAGGGCAATCCTGGTCTCACATCCAGATGACAGAACATCATCTAGGGAATAGGGGCCTGGGGCTCTTCTGTTGCTGCAGGGATGATTTCCATGTGCCCTGAGCAGCTTTATTTCCATGTCCCAGCAGCGCAAGCGAAGGGCTGTGGTACAAATCATTGCCCTGGTGCATCTCAACCACCTTCCTTAGGCTTGCTCCAAACCAAACATGCCCTTCTCCTCCACGCCCACCCCGGCACCCCCTAAAGCATCACTCGGTGCAGGACAGGAACCCTGGTCTAGGGTACATCTCCCTCTAATAGGGTGAGCTTAGCCAGGAACCCCTTTAGGAGCTGCTCTCCATGACAGTGCACAGCCTCTCAACCAGGCAGATGGCCAAAGCACTGGAAGAGGGGAGAGACGTCTGCAATGTCCTCCCCCCCTGCCAGGCCCAGTTGCACAGCAAGGGACCATGCCAGGAAACACCTCTGCCCAACAACCCAGTACTGTGAGAGTTTGCTGACAGCTGCTAGTGGCCACAAGCACTAGCAGCCACCAGCACTAGGGTCTCCTGGGCAGAACTGACCCTGAAAGGTCTCTCTGTGCAGTTGCAGAGGTGCCCCGTCCCCTACCAACACGCAACATGGCACCACTTCCAACACGCACGTGCCAGGAACACAGCTTCCTCCTACTTGTCTTTGCAGCAGCAGCAGACTGGAATGCACCACAGTGATATTTCACTAAAGAAGACACCCTGCAAGCTGTCAGCTAACCAGCTGGGATCCAGCCAGTCTTTGTGTCTAACACAAACGGGAAGCAAGGAAGACGAGTCAGGTTAGCAGCAGGATCTACTACTGGCTAGTAGAAAAATGATGGAGACACAGTGGAAATAGGAACAGAAGGAGCTCTGAATGAACAAGCTCTGGATGAGATGAATGAGAAGACGAATAGGAGCAAGACTGATTCCATGCTGGGACTGAGAGAGAGGGAGAGAAAGGAGAAGCAGAAGTGAAAATGCAAGTTGAGGAAGACAACTAAAGTAACATGGAAGTTGCACTGCAAGATACCCGGAGGGATCACCAAAACAGCTATAGAAAGCAAGTCAGGAAATTTTTGAACAAGTCTTCAGAGGAAATGTGCAGGCAGAAACACCAAGGTTCAAGTCTAAATAAAACCAGCACTGAGTAATATCACTTGAGTCAAAACCAGCTGTAGATTTGGAATATACAGAAGAGCTCGACACGCTGCAGAGGCTACTTTTTTGCTAGGTGAACAGCACAGCCTCAAACAACACTAAGTTTTCTTTCTGCATGCATAATTTAAAAGCAACACCATAGAAGTACACTACACTGACTCACTGTATGAATTATGGAGGGCAACAGGGAACTCAGAACTTCCAATGCAGCATGTACATGATCCATAACATAGAGCAAGTTAGTTTTGTATGCACCAGATACTCACTTTTGTAAAGCACATATGGGCAAAGAAACCCAAACAGGTAACTCACAAACCGTACAAGCGTAACTATTTACATATAGCAGCTCTAACTTCCCAAGATGCAACTAGAGACTTTCACAGCAACTTGTTTCTTGTCTGGATAGAGATAGAGGAAGAAGAAAGGTGAAGAAGAGAGAAGAATAAAAGAGCCACCTATAGCTCTGCAGAGGAGGAACGAGAGTCTGAGGGCCAACTTTCAGTTGCTCATTTTTTCCTCAAGTCACACTTGATGATCTCTAAAAAATGGCAGGTAGGAAGAGAATGGACTTTTCTCCAAAGAGGAGCCATGTGGTCTAGCAAAGCCTTATAGTGAGCCTGGCACTCAAGTGCAAATGGTGAAGTTCACGCACATTTCCTGCCTGCAGCCATTGGGCAGTGCTTCACAGGCCTGGGTTGCAGCTGTCTGCCTTGATCACGAAATCCAGAGCTGTAACTGCACTTTTCCAGCAAGTTATAATGTTTTCTTCCAATTTGCTGGTTTCAGCCCCCACAAAATTCACAGTCACAAGAGCCTTGTGGGATCAATTACTTTTATGGAGGAATATGTTTCATTAATTCCACCTTATAAAATTTGTCTCTGTTTAGGATTTATGCACGTTCCCAATACACTGTACGGGATAGTGCATTAATAAGAGTCAGTTGCACCAAGCCAGGAACAGATCACAGCTACTGTTTCCAGGATGGTATTTCTCTGGGGACACAGCAAGCCAAAGCCAAACTCACTGCCCAGCGCCACTACCAACAAACACATCAGGAAAAGCCTGCAGGTATCCCGATGCAAGCCAGAGGTGCTCATCCAGCCTTCCAGCCAGTTCTGTCTCCTGCACTTCCAATTTCTTCCCGGGTCCAGGAAATAGCACTTTCTTTGCTAACAGCACTCACAGAACTGTTCTAATAAAAGCACTGTGAACTCAGAAAACACATGCTCTTGCATCTGCAAGGGGACAGAGCAACTATTGCACATAAAACTAATCCCAGTGTTGACCTTCAGGACTGGAAAGAAAAAAAAAAACAAAACAGGCAGGGCCCTAAGCAGGGACGCAAAAAATTCAAGCAAAGGCTTTTTGGATCTTTCTGCTTCCACTCTAACAGATTTTGAGATTCCTTCCTTCTGCACTTTGGGGTTCCTACAGGTAGATTTTAAATTTCCGGCTTCTCCAGTTCTCTGTTTTGTACGAGGCATCAGCTGCATCTACTTACAAAACCTTCATGAACAGTTACAGCTGTTTAATGGAATTAACACTCAACCTTTCAGCCCTCTTCAGACAGCATTCACATACTTAATGACATGGGATTTTTCTTAATGCTCAAGAGGATTCCTCTAGTATCTCTCCTAATATGGTTATTTCAGACTTCCTATTTAATAAATAAGTTTACAACACTATTAAGGATGAGCAAGAACATAAATATATTAATCGTTATTTCATACAACTTCAATTATAAAAAGTTCAGTCAATATGCTGTAGTGGGCAGATGCCAGGAGCCTACCTATTTTCTGTGAAAACTGTGGAGTCTGGTCATAGCCCTTTGCAAGGCGCCCTTTAGCAAAGCATTTTGGTTGCAGAGTTAAACATTTGCATGAGGTATAATCTATCAGCAGTTAAACCCAGAAGAGGAAGAAAAACAGTCCACTACAATTGGAATACTCTAATTCCTTTGCAGAAAAGGCAAGATAATCTACCTCAGTTTATTGATCTCATCCACCTTACAAAAAATCCCCCCATTAATTCCTAGGCAGCTGGAATTACCTTCCTGACCTGCAGTTCCAGTGCATCTATGCTTTACCACCAAGGCTTGACCTCTGTTGGAACAGCTTTAAGGGCATTTTCATTTCATTCTGGGTTTCACAGAAATATTTTGAGGGCTTGGGAAAGCCTGTATGTTCTCCAGGGCCCAGAAGAGCTGGTTTAAAGAGTTTTCTTATGGTCACCGTTGAAGTGGCACGTCAATAAAATTTTGAATGAGGGCCTACATACTGCCCAGAGCCAAGACAGAATGGTTTGGCACCAGGGTTTAGAATTTTACGTGACTTCAAAGAGCAATGACACAGCTTTGCAAAAGGAATACCCACCGAGGGCTAACAAAATAGAGAACTTTCTAGCTGAGGGAGCTGTTAAGACAGAGTGTTCTGGGGAAACATCATG
Organism: Burhinus bistriatus; assembly: GCA_013397275.1. Lineage (NCBI taxonomy): Eukaryota > Metazoa > Chordata > Aves > Charadriiformes > Burhinidae > Burhinus > Burhinus bistriatus. The sequence goes on from VYXH01012749.1 coordinate 1,213,829, forward strand.
TATGCATGCCATGTTGTAATTCTTCCCTGCAGGGCACTTAAATAGCATTCCCAGATAATCCAAGGAAGCAGATGACAGGTCACACTATAGAGGGAGGCAAAAAATCCAGTGCTCCCTGCTGTCTAACACAGGGGGAGTTTCTTTCCGGATCCCAAACATGGCAAGGGTTCAGAACTGCTGAACATTTGAGCTGGGCACCCAAAGACATGGCCACCATTCCCAACATCATCTTCCCAGCTGAATTCAAAGCAACATTCTTCCAAGGGCCAAGCTGTGCACCAAAATAAATCCAGAGAGAATCTCCCACAGGCATCCAGTGCAAACCTTGAAGCAATAGTTTAATACAACACAGCTACAAACACACAAGCACAAGTAACCTACAGCAATGCAATCCCAGAAATTCAGAAGTAAAGGTTGGTGTGAATGGAAACATGTGGTTCTAAGCACAAGAACAAAGAGTTAAATGAATGGTCTCTCTTGGTAACAAAGGACACTGTTCCCAGCTGCAAAGCGGATGAGGGTGTCAAGCACTGAAGGCAGCAGACTAGTAAGAGCCCAGACAAGTTATCAGTGGAAGACTCCATGTCCTACCATGAGGAGGATGACAAGTTTGCAGAATATCACACACCATTTCTCCATTAGCCCAAGAGGAGAACAGACCACAAACAGGTATTTGAAACCTCAGTTCCAAACAAGGGAAAATAAAACGTGCAGCAATCTGGCCTACAATTTACAGAAGCTTAAGTGAAATTCAGAGACAAAAATCCACCTCGTAACAGCCAGCAACTTGTAACTAAGCTGTTCAAAACTAAGCTGTCATAATCAATGATGGAACCCCAGAGATGCAGTGAGGGGCTGACACCCGCTTGACTGCCCACAAATGATCCAGGTCAGATCACTCATTGCCATGCATCTTCGGTGTTTGCAAATACCTGAGTGTGACTGAGTGAAGAATGAGTATTAAGAGGCAAAGTCAACTTATTTCGAGATCCTGTAAATAAATACCACCGTCCCTTCCACAGGATCTTCTACTGAGTTTTACGACACTATTGTCCCTACACCTGTTCCTGAGCTACAAGGTATCGATTACTACTCCTGTTTTATGAAGTTCTGATATTAATGTTCTTTACCTGGAATTCAGTCCTTCTCTCTGAATGCATTTTAAGAAGCCATCATCTCTCCCCATTTTTTGCTCTAGTTGTAGAGCAACATCTGCCTCTAAATCTCTATTTTGTCAGACTGAATTTTAATGCTGATCAGGGAAATGGAATGAGCAGGAGCAATTGCCCCCTGCCTCCAAACCCAGTGACCAGAGTTGCATATGCTGCTTTAAATAATGCCTTACACGTTTCTGTCCCTCATAAAAGTACTTCACCTGATGCACCATAAGCATCCCATTATCCTTTGCAATAGTGCCATCACACCAACCACTTCCCTGTACAACTGACAAATACATTTCATTCATCTGTTGCCTCCAGGACCTGACTGCCAGCCTCTAGAAACGTGTTTTTCTATTTCTGCTAAAGGAGTCTGTAAGAATAGAAAAGGGATGAAATACTTAAGACTGCAAACAATTTCTAGTCTTCCCAAGGGAGAACAGGATCTTCCTCCACACTGTAATACCTCCCAGCTGTGTTATTTTCACAGCGGTTGCTGGTTTGCCTCTCACCCCATTCTGGCAATTCTCAACATAACCCAGGAAAGCCTCCCTGTCAACCTCCCCAGTTATTCATTCACAGCTTCTGTATCCTTTCCTGCCTACATTAAACATCAAACAAAGCTCAATAGCAAACTGTATCTAATGCCCCAGTTAAAACTAGACCAAGTTAGTTATTGAAGAGGCATTAAGTTTGCTCAACATTTTCTACCTTTGATAAAACCATATTCCATTTGATCATGCTTTCTATCCACTCTTTTGCAACATTTTTCACTATCTTTAATTACGATTTTTTTCTAACATTCAAGATTGTGCATAATACTAAGATCAAACTAATGGTTGCTAGAGGTGTGTGTTCCCCTGTGAAGCCTGTAAGCCCTTTTCTACATTTTTTTCTCTAATCTGGAATAGAAGCCTTGAAGACTAATTCAACACTTTCTCAATCATTCCACTCCACAATGCAGACAATTTCTCTAATTAATTTTCTGCATTTCTCAAGGTTTGCTATTAAATCCCAACCTCATTTTTCATCTATTTTGCAAATTACAAATGATATCTGCTTGTGATCACTCAACCCAAGATCCTGTTTTGAAATCAGCTCTTCTACAAGATGTTTGCTGCTCACTAACAAACCCCTCTAAAATAATACATTGCATCATCAATCAAGATGGCCCAGTCTTGATCTTTCTCCAAAGTCTACAAACTTTGTGTTAGTGTTTTCACAACTGTCCATGTCAGAGTCTTAGCTAAATGGCTTTCAACAAATTTAGTTCCAAGTTTGGAGAAATTCATAGTGGCTTTGCTGCTTGCTAAGTTTCAAAGTAATTACAACCTTTGAGATAATATTTTATTTGGTCTGCAGAAATTACCTCAATTATCTTCTCACAGGTCTATGTGTTCCCACATGTCTCCTCAGAGCATCAAGTCTTCCAGGTCATTCATTCTATCAGCTTTTCCAACTTATATCTCACCAACTGAACTTTTAATGAAATACTGTGAGCCAGACAATTAGCTAATCTGATCTTTAACAACATGGAAATTGCTATCCTAACAGGAACATGTTCAGCTCTTCCCAATAAATGAGTGGTACAGCTTGGTAAAAGCTTCTTCTCTTCAGAAACTCACCTGTAGAATTCTTTGCAGGATTGAAGGAAGAGCAATAAATGCAGCCATGTTGTTGAGCACTTGCATTGTCAAACTCTTCAAAGCTGAAATATCAAACATAAACGCCACCAGCAGTTCATTAGGATTCAAGGAGTAAAAAGAGATCAATCTTTCAGATTGAGAGAGTTTTATTTTAGTTCACATTTTCTAGTTTGAAAAATGTTTTTTATATTTATTTCTTTTACACATTTTGCACTGAGCACATGCAGCTTTTTGTATCAGAAAGTATATTTAAAAGTTTTCGATACCACCATGCCTCTCCGTTCCACTTCCACACCTACAGTAAACATTCACATTTTGAGACTTACTTTGTAGCACTGGCATTCATTTTTCCTACTGCTACCAAAAAACAATTTGAATGCCTTGTCCATGTTACAGTCCCACAGACTTTAAAACTTCGTATCATTAACGTTTGCATGAAACTTGTTCCTCAATCCCCAGTTCCCCAAAGTAAGAGTCAATATTCAGATATGCATGGACCCAGCAATCCAGCTTCTTCGTGGGGATAATGAGCTAGTTAGAGCAGTTTGGGAAGTATGCACGTTAGGAATGAAAACAAAATAGTTATGCAGGATCCAAGTGTATTACCCTCGCATCATTTCTGGTATGACTGCAGATGATTACTTTTCTGCAGGCATTAGCTCCCCAAAATGGATAATCTAGGGGACATTATGAATTTAGAGGAAAAGATGAGTTGAGGGAAGAGAGGTGATTTATATTTTTGGATTACTGATTGCTACAAGACTATACCCAGGAGTCCAGATATAGCAGTCACTGGAAGGAAAGAAATGGAGGATGGACAGCATGATCACCACCACACTTACCTGTAATATGTTGAGATCCTTAACGACACACAACTACAGTTACTGTGGAGCACAGGGCTGGAATGGACCAAAAGACATTATTCTGTCCCAAGACCACAGTATCTAAGCCCCTTTTTAACTAGGCTTAAGTCTCCCATAAAGGGAGGCTTTTCAAGATGTACTGCTGACACCCAACAACAGATTCAGGGCACTAGAATTGGAGTAGAGAATTTAGCTGGTGTATTCAAGTTCTACTGATTTTATATACAATAGACACGTGCAGGGGTAAGCATATAGAAAGGCTAGGTAGGCATGGAAGATGACAGTGTATTATGTCAGAAGTTCCCAAAGTGCAGACTGCAACCTACTTAAAACCTAGAAAGCCTTTGTACATGCTGTACACCTTGGCTTTTTTATAGAGACCATCCTCAACGGAACCAGCTTATGGGCAGAGGCTGTGGTAGGGTTCCTCTTCCACTCAGGACTTAAAAAAGAAAAAAAAAAAGTAGTACCTGACAGCTGTAGCCTACCAAACACCCAACCTGAGCTCAGTCCGACAACCACTGCAGTTCAGATCTACTGCAGGAGCAGCGAATTTAGGAACTGAGTAACAAAACTGCTTTTCTTCTAGTTGTTCAGTAGAGAAGGAGAGACAGCACACAGATTTTGATTAATATTTGGGGTCACAAAGGCCAAAATACTTACATTCAGAGTATCGACACTGTGAAGAACCAGATAATTTCTGTGGGGACATCATAGCCTCCAGTAGGGGAAACCAGAGGGCCTGAAATAATTGAATGCAAGGAAAAAAAACCAGTAAGAACATGGCTGTACTAAAAATGAGCTGTGACCAATGTCGGAGTCCATTTCCGAAGACTCACTTCCACATTCTGAAGAACAGAACTACATTTCTCACGACTGCAATGGAACACAACTGAAATACGCTAAAATAACCTCAGACCACAGCACTTAGGGATCTGTTTTCAGTCTAGATTGCTCATATCTTAGACTAAGATACTATTTCATTGGGGTCTGAACACAGACGACCTTTGGCTCCTGTTGCTCCCTCTTCTCCACTCTCAACTGCTTCTTTACTGGAATTGTGACAACATAAGAAATTTACTTAGTCCCTAACTGCTTCTCCACGTGAGATGCAAACTTGCCGGTGTAGAGGCTGCTTACATAATGGGTAGCACAGTAAACAGATCCCAGCTGGAAGAAGGGCATCTAAATTCTCCAGGCAGTATACACAAGTTGTGAAAATTCACATAACATTGTATTGGGGAAGCTGGTCCTTCATAAGGTGACCAGCGTCAAATCTTACTTGGGCATCAACAAGTCCATTCCAGCAAGTGGAAGAGGAGCCAGAGTGAGAGCAAACTCAAATCTACCCAATTAGGCAGGCAGGCTGTAAGCACTGAGGGTGTGCACACAGACACCTCTTCAATTAAACACAGCGGCTATCTGTTGCACATAAGATCATTTAAGACAAGAAACGGAGCAGGTCAACTTATAGCCTGGACAGCACTCAGAAGAAATTACAGAATTCTTGACTTCCAGACATGCCACTTCTTCAGACACAGGAACAATGTTCTCAGTTTTGAGTTCAGTTACATAAGTTATGCATAATCTTAGGAGTAAAGATGCCTTCTATGTCACTGACGCTGGCAAAATGGAAATACAACCTCAGCACAAGGAGACAGGCAAACCCAGTTCGCTCTGCAAGAGCTCAAGCAAGCTGCGTTGTCTCCATCCCTCAAAGACCAGGCTGACATTAAATTCGGGATTTGTGAACATATTCAGAACAGCAATATTCTGCAGCCACAGTGACAGAGGCATCAGCTTTGTGCCACCATAAAGTTGGCTCAAACCTTACTATGCCTTCAATCGGTGTCTGACATTCAAGCCAAATTTCAACTGGAGCTAAAAATGGGGGAAAGGGTGTTGTCTCATCTGCTTCTCCACTTCTGATAGGCACTTTACTTTGGGCTTCACCCTTACAAGTGAGGATTTCTCTCTTGTGGGTCTAAAACCCAAACCACTGCAAGAAGAACACATGGCAGAGGAAAACAATGACTGCTTCAGACACACCAGTATCCAATAGACAGGGAAAAGCAGCAGTATGCGAAGAGAAAGTTTCAGGAGATGCAGAGGCCTTTGTTGATTTTAGTGATCCATTTTTGTTATTACCTTCCTTACCTCTCGCTGTTGCTGGTCTAAATTGTGTGAATTTCTCTGGCAAAGGGCAATTGTTTTCATTAAGGTATCTTCAATGTTTTCTAGCAAGGGGAGTTCAGCTGAGCCTAAGTTTTTGGGGAAAAAACAAACTGTAATTATAAAAACTATTAGATATGTTAACTTCCAATCATTCTGCAAAATAAAATCATACTGTTCATCTAAAGTCTGTTCACTACAGTGAGCAACTACATAATAAAGACAGGTCCTGATTTTTGGCCCTTTTCCTGAATAGCACAATAAATTTGGCACATAAAATATGTCACATAATCGAATAAGGAAGATCTTAGCTGCGGTTTAGGGTGCAACTAAGTAACAAATATGGGCACTGCAGTTAATTAGGTGCCCATGAGTCCCTGGGTGAGTGAAAAGTGCACTTGTGCATACACTTATTTTCTGTAGGCAGAATATTCTTACTTCTCTGAGAAGTTTGCTTCAAAAAAAAAAGCTACTTCCAGATGTCTCTCATCACTGTTCACATATATCGCCTGCTAAAGCTCAATAATGATTTTGAATGGATTCCAACATAGGAAACGTGTCTGGTAAGCCAGTAAGAGTACCAGTCACAATCAAAAAAGCTAACAGGGCAGATGACCACAAACACACAAAAATACCCATCCATCATGGCTTGTTCTAGATCCCTAGCAAGATCAGAGTAACAGAGTAAGGAAGTGTCAGTAGAATAACTACCACAGCCGTGTGAATATAAACTTTAAAAATGTCACCATAATACCTAGAAACCTGAAAAAGGATCTCATTATGCCAGGTGTCAGGCATATGCACTTTACATTTTCGTGCTTATCTCTTTTTAATAGAAAATGGAATTTAACTTGATAACTCTTACTTTCATCACCTTGCGTAAGCATCAGCAACTTGCTCTGCAATCGCTGAAACAAAAGACAGAACTCGGAACAGTAAACTTGCAGAATCTCGACAGAAATGTTTTTAAAATGTATGGTTACAAAGGCTCACACGCATTTTCTTCCCCAGTATGACTAACATAGCATAAATGTCTTTCCAAATATGGAAAGGAAAACAGGAGCTGAAAGATGATTTTTGATTAAGAAAAACAAATTTCAGCATCTATCATCTACTAGATGTTTGAAGAGATGCCAGAAAAATATACTGATCTGCTGAGTTTGCAGACAATTCAACATATTGTTATTTGACAGAAGGTAAATGCTGCCATGGATTCTAGTGGGAAACAAATTGAGAAGCAATGACAATATCAAACCTTAACACAGGCCATCATGTTGATGGCATGTCATGCCATGCTGGCATGGCAAAAATGCCGCATTCAGGATTTCAGTGTACTGTACCTCAAGCATAACCAGGAAGGCACCATGGATATCTCCCTTCTTCTCCAGTAAATATGAAGAAGCTTCATGGAGCTGATGTTTCTGGGTTATCTGAGTTAAAAAGAAAAGAAAAGAAAAGAAAAAAAAGGTAAATGTCTATCTTAAGAAATCTGCCAGCATTTGTTTACTCCACAAGACAATGATAACCAGATGGTCAGAAAGGACTGTGTCTCCATGTGTTCACAGGCATGTTACCCAGCCTGAGCAGCACTCCTGCTCCTCCCCGCCACTGCCTATGCTGCTTTTATTTCTCAGCTTGCGCTACTGCCACGGCCAGCATTAAAATCTTTAAAAAAAAAAAAGTCTATAAATCAAGATTAAGGACAGATTATTGTTAAAATTTTCATAAAGGGAAGAAATAGTTGCTCTCCCAGCACTAGTTAAATTTTGGCAGCATTGCTTTCCAAAAACCCCAGGCCCATGATTTCATGTATCATCAACATATTAATCAACATTAACACAGCCAGTCTCTATTCTGCAGTTACTCAGTAGCTTCAGAGCACTAAAGGCTTTTTCCTTATTAGCCCTGAGACTAAACTCAGAATCAGTATATTAAATACAGCTAACTTTGCTGCAGGAAAGCAGTTTAGCAGCTCGAGGGGACAAACAGTGTTAGAAATGGATTGGAAGAGTATTCAGGAACTAATCCACAACCTAGGCTGAAGTACTTTTATGGTACTTTAAAGAAGTAGAAGCTGATTTGAATGCTTCACCTAGCCCCTGTCCTTATACCATCTTTCCTACCTGGATGGTTTCTTCCAGTCTGCAGTATTCCAGAACTTTAAGTGTCTCCAAAACCTGGTCTGGGCTGTACTGACACAGCAGCTCAATGAACTGCTCAGTGATGCAGGGCGGTAAGTGTATCAGGTCTTGGTTAATGCCTTCTCTGCAATAAAAGAGGCACAAGGACACTCAAGTCAAACTCTAGCCCAGAAGTTTAGCTGGAAAGAAGAGTTTCTTATTCAATTGTGCATTGCCTTTTATCCTTAATGCAGAAGTTAAAAATCTGGTTTTAAGAGAAAAATTATGCTGTTTCTACTAATTATTGGTGCTAGAGGTCTGTTAGTAGGCATTTCATTTGTTCCACAACATATTCTACTGATGCCTCAGTATAAATTAGACTATCAAAGACCCCTGTGAAGATACCAGCACAGACACATCTTCAGCATTTCTATGGCAAAGAGGCGCAAAGAACTCACCTAATTTCTTCAATGAAGCCTTATGGTCTCTGAGCGGACTTTTTAGATGCCGATTGCCTATTTGTCCTATAGACCTCTGCACGTGCTTGAAGAAATATTTTGTTGCTTTTTGCTTATTGTTCCTGAAATTCTTCTCTGGCTTCCTTTATCACGTTTTAGTGTTTCATCTGCTAGAATATGATCCCTTTTATCTACCGCATTGAGACGTGAACTCATGCTTCTTTTAGGGAAACATCCCCATTTTTATCTAGTTCCTCTTCTCAGACAGAGCAAACCAGTGAATTGAGTTTTGTTCTTGCAGAGGCAATCATTCTGTGCGCTTTATGATCACTGGTAGACCAGATTGCCAACTGTAAGGTTTTTGAACCAGACTCTTGCATATTGTTCAGCCAAAGGCTGCATCCTCACTCAAGCGTTTTGCAACCAGCTACACTACAGAACCATATTCAGCTGGAACTAAAGACATCTGCCTCACCTCTCAGCATGGGACCTGCTCAATCAACACAGGTAGGCAAAGTCTCCAAACTCTGCTGTGCTTCCTGCCTTTGTTATCTCCCTGACATCCTCTGACCGGTCACAAGCAACACTGCCATGCTGGTCAGGCACTCAGCTGTGCCCACCCAGCACTCTTCTCTTCTGGGCAGGGCTGTGGATAATGCTGCCTGGCCTGAGCCGTCCAGGAGGCCAAACTAGGGCTTCCCTTCTGATTCTAGTGAGGTAACTCCTGCAGGTGAAGCTCAGAGTACAATTAAACTAATTTAATAAAGATGGTCCCGTAAAAAGGATTTCTCCAATTCCTTTCCAGCAGCAGCTGCTGGCACTGCAGTGGTTCGTGCAGTGGCCGTTTTCTAATCCCTTGGCTTATATTTGTTGTATTTCTCCCCTAACGTAGGGGAAACAAAACAGACAGAATTGAATGCAGTGCCTGTGACTGTCCCTGTGTGTCCTGATTGTTTTCTACTGATCCTGTTTTTAAAAAGAGCAACATGAAGCAAGAGATTTCAAAGAGTTAGGATGGAAAGGATGATACTTTCCTAGAGATAGATATAGCAGCCCTTCAAAATGAACAGCAGTTCACCACCACTGTAGATTAAACTTCACATGGCAGTTCTAGGATTGATGCGTCATGCAAAGAAACAGCAGAAGTTTATCCTGACTAGGAAACAGGGCTCAAACCTGTTCTGAAGCTCCTGCTAGGAAAGAAAGCAGATCAAGGTATGTATTTAGCTTTGTTACCTTTCTGAATAGAAATTCCTAATCAAGAGAAGATGCGTTGATATGCAAACCCTACAACCATGGGATGGAAAAGGTCTGATATACAATATGAGCCTATATTTCCTGGGAGCTACAAGAGCTAACAGGGTTATAATCCAAGAAAGGCCAGGAGAACGCTGTACCCCTAGCAAGCCAAAAGAAACTTACTGTGATTACAATGTCAATCGCTTGATTATAAACGATATTTGCCCAGAAATTAAAGCCTCACACAGGTACTGATCACAGTGCCCAAAGTATGGACACAGTTGTACAAAAATTAGTATCCAAACTATTGTGTTCTGACATCAGGTCAAGAATCGACTTTTGAAGGACCAAAGAAGCAGCCTTCTGCATTCACCATCCACTCCCTCCCACAACACACACCCTATAAACACCCCCAGTGCCTGTACGGGAGTGAGTCTTCTATTCTTCTTGCAACTAGACTAAAATAAAGAAGCACTTTCTATCTAAAGTGATCTGTGTTTACCAAAATGGGAAAAATGGCAAGTCATACATTTTTAGTACGAGAACAAACTTCTAGTCTGGAAATAACTCTGGCACCTAGTATTCATGACTTCATGAGGAAGTCGACCTTTTCCTTAACCATTTCCCTTAAGAAATGCAGAGAAGAGAGAATGGAAAGAAAGCTGGATTTTGATAATGTTAAAAGCTAAGCGACAGTCTTGAGACTTGCAGGTCCTGCTCAGCTCATCTTCAATACAACCATGCCAAACATCTCCCCTGCCATACTCTATGTGCTCTTTGCTAAAAGGAAGAGATAATCACTGATTTCTCACAAAACCTGGCACAAGTGAGCCTTGCAAGTGTCACGGATAGCTGCTCAGTGAGAAGAGCCATTGTAACAGAACCTAAAAGTTTACGTATCTTAATATATTTATAGATCCAGAACACTGTATGGCTAAATAAGTTAGTATTGTTGGTATAATACACAAACACATGCTGCAAACAGACACGCTTCACTGCGTTGGTTTTTTAGAGGAGAAAACTTAAGAGTTTAAAGTGGAAACGCAGCAAAGGCTGTGATTAACGAGCTGAGCAATACACGCTACATTCTCTGTTTTCTGTGGATGCTTATAAGATACAAACATATGGACATTTGGTTTTAATTTCCTAGGCAATTTCCATTAACCCTGTTCCTCCCTTCCCCCTTCCACCTCCTTCAAAATAAATCTCTAGCTAAATTAAATGGGCCAAATTAATCCCTAATGCAATTCCACCAGCTAGGATAGTTACACTAGCATGATGAGTCTTGTCCCCGTATGATCAAGCAATCATTCGTATTTGTGACATTAAAAGCTCATTTACTGCTCTAATAGTCTTTATTTTAATAAGAATTTTGCTCAGAAAAGCATATAAACATTTAGCTTGTCAGAAAAGAGACAGATGTTTTCAGAAGAACCTAATCACTATTTTATGTATAGATATACTACTAAGTATAGGTATATCCGCAGATTAGGTCTAGCAAGATTTCTCTCTCCTTCCTCACCTCTCTCAGAATACAGCTCAGATCATTTCAATAGGTCTTAGAAGCAGGCAACCTCATAGCACTGAAACCAGACCACAGGACCTTGAGCGTTATTAAAAAAAAACCCGAACACAAAAAGCCTCTCCAGCAATCTAAGATCTCTACAGAACACTTCTTACTGACAAGACAGTTTATTAACAGTAGGTTAAACCTTGGGCTTGCAGACCTTCTGCTTTACGGTCAGTCACTAGCACATGTGAATCCAAACGATTTAGTAGTATTGTCTTCATTTTTCTGCATAACTGTCCCATTTATCTTTTGCTTATTGAGTATTCTGGCAACAGCAATCCAGTCAGCATACAGTTTATCTCCATTACTTGGGATGCTGAACGTCTTACTGCAGAGAATTAGTGGACTTTGGAACACAGAGGGGAAAAGAAACTGTTCAGCAGCTTTCCTAAGGGACACATGGCACAATGCGACAAGCCATGCGGCCTAATATTCCTTGCTGAACATCAGCCTTGGAGGGAAAAGTAGAGATCTTTTGAAAGATCAGATACAGAAAGTCGCTTCCTATTGCTGGTTTGAACACATCATGTGTTGCTTTTGATTAGAAGATAGATACAGGAGAAGTGGTTGGGTTTAGCTCTAATTATGGTAGACCTGAATGAGATACATTTATTACTCCGAGATTATGAAATTAAAATCCAGGTTAATTACTACCTTCATTGGGTCTCACTTGCTGCAAGTGATATCACAGCACAAAGTCCTACTTAACATCCAGTTGGGCATCATTTCTGCTTAACTATTCAACTTTTTTTAAAAAAGTATTCATTTATTAACTAAATAATCTAATTTCTCTCCTATAAAACTCAACCAAGATATTTTCTTGGCAAAATACTGATTTTATGTTGACTTCTAAGAAACAAAATAGGTGTGGAAGTTCACACCTTCCATACAAACATGGCTGTAAAACTTGGGGGGGGGATGTTTTGTTTATTATTATTTTTAATTTACATCGTAACAAAATCCAAAGAGAAATTAATTCCAGGGTCTAGCTTCCAAAGCATGCTTTTTATTCAACTTCAACAAGAACTGAAACATTGACATTTGAATTTAGATAATATTACCTTTTCCTACTACTCCTCCTTCTCATAAAGCGTAATTAATTTGTAGCTAATTGACAAAACAAGATCTTGCCTTAAACTGAATTAAGAATTGCTTGAAGGCAATTAGAGCTGAGCATATATAAATGTCTTCCAAAATAAATAAAATGAAAGTCTTGTAGCATTTTAAACCAATTCAACAGAAAGAGAACACTCAGTGCTGAAATACTGAAAGAACAGGAGCAAATGGAGCAAGCAAGTAGTTAAAGAGAATTCTGCAGTGAAATACAGCAGCAATTCTGAAATAAGACAAGTGAAAAATGCCAACAGACCAAAATGCTTTTCTATTTATGTTAAACTTGGGCACTTCAGTAGAGTAATAATCGGTGGGTTGAGAACACAAACTCAGTCACAGGGTAACCACTTCACAGCCTTCTCAAAGAAACTGTTACAGCAATGCCCAAACTCCCACCAGCATGGGGGAGGTGTCACATTGCACATACTGGAACCCACACCACTTCCCAGTTAGGCAGCTGGCATGCACTCTGCCAAAGGACACTCCCCAGTACACTTATTTCTGTGCAATCCTTCTCCACTCTGTACAGTCTGAAGAGCAAGTCACCTTTTCCAAGCCCTAAACTTGGCTGTACGCTGTGTTTAGGAAATTATTTTAACCCATGTTTTTAAGCTCTAGTTTGCAAATAACGTAATTTTCTTACATACCTCGGATCAAGGAGACTCCTCAGAAACTGGAAGAGTAAAAACCGGTCCTGTACAACAAGAGACAGAGCATTACTATTTCAAATAATGTGCCAGTGATTCCTGAATTATATCCATTGAAGAAAATACTGTTCACAGCTGGTGCCCGCTGAAGAAGTTGGTTTAGGCATTTGTCTTGCGTAAACACTCAGAGGACATGTTTGCTGACAACAGCTCTGTCTGATCTCTGAGTTCAAACCATACTGAACTCCAAACTGAAAACTGCGTTATCAAGTGATGCAACCAGCACCTCAGAGATCATACAGTTTTATGGCCAGAACTCTACAAACAGGCCAAATAATTTAAATGTAGCAATTCCTGCAGTAATTATCAAGCTATTTTTCTTCTATTTATAACACAGCAACAACTTACCTTTTCTTTTAGCAATTGTTTCTTACAGGAATGGCAACCCCACTGTAAAGAAGCACCAACAACAATGAAGTTTGAGACTTTACCTGAAGGTTTGCAACAATGCTCTCGATCTGCTCACTGAAGTGAATGGCTACCAAGTCGGCTGCTTTACATGGGCTCAGCAGCAGCAACTCCTTCAGAGAGGGAAACACAACAAAAATAATTACTTTTCATTTCATAGGCAATATAATTATGCAGTTTCACTGAGTCCATTCATATTGTAACTGCATCTTTGCCTAGATGAAAGCTGTAAAATACTGAATACCATCGCACAAAAAGTGATTTAGAAAAAAAAATTAGAACGAAGGGTAGTTTGTAAAAAGGCATTTTTGAAAGTTGATGATTTTACTACACAACAGGCCTCATAAGAATGCAAAACTCTTCACATCAACAAGACCACATCTCAGTCCTAAGGCGAAGAAATTATTTAATCAGGTTTTCTGACAACTGCCATTTACCCCCTGCCAACAAGACCAGCTAGTGCCAACTAGGAGCCAGCAGCAGAGAGGAAATAAAGCCCTCAATTGACCCTACGGAATTTCTCAGTCAAATGGAAACAGCGTTCAACTGGCTTGAATTGAACGCAACCAGAGGTTTAAAAGCAGCTTTCCTGTAACTGATACCTGTCCAGATCTGGAAAAAACTGAATAATTTCTTTACCTTAATAAAAGGAAAAAATTCTTTAAGATGCCTGTGGGTTTGCATCCTGTCAACCTTGATCTAAAAGGCTTCATATTACAGAAGTTTACACAACCCAGAACATGAGTTTTTTTGCTACTAACATTTCCAAATGCATCCATGCTTCCAAACAAACGAGAAGCAACTACTTCAAACCAATACTGGGTACCCGGTAACCCTTCCCAAAAGCCCCTGCTAAGCCTACCAAAGAGACAACATTGCTTTACTAAACAAAAACAACTGTTACAGTTGTAAAAAAAGAAAAATTGCATAAACATACATCTGGAAGAAAAAAAAGGTCCGAAAAAGTTACTTAGCACTAGCTAAGACAGATATAGCAGCCACCAAATTCAGCCAATGCCAGCAACAGACCAGGGTGAAGGGAAGAAAGGACTACTCCACAAACTCTTTAAATAAGAGCTATCATAGAAGATGCATTTTGTGAGGTTCCCAAAGCAAAATTTGCCTACCATACTGTATGTAAAGCAGCTCTGTGGTGTTTGACTCCCCAGCTTTACTGCAGGAGCCATGGCTCTTAGTTTCTTCCCCAGTGCTCAGGAGCATGACTCCTTCATCTCACAAGCCCAGGCAATCTAAAGAACCCAGAAGATCTTAAGCACAGCAGTGCAGAGGAATGCAGAAAGGATGTAGTGTGACTGCATTTATTTCTTTCTCTGGACAAACCCTCCCTGGGAATCTTCAGGTCTGTCTGGCTGGAGGGAGATGGCCCAGCCTCCCAGTAACTGACTGCAGCTCTTCGATCAGTGTGACCTTCGCGGCCTACCCCCAAGCAAAAGGTTTGGGGCTTGGGATTTCATCTGCTCCCAGGTTTGAGAGATTTGCAAACATGGTGGTACTTAGGCAGACAGCCCTTGAGGAGACAGTAGTGACACAAGGCACATGGGTCTGAGGACAGAAAGTTACCACCACAAACAGCACTATGAAGAGAAGCCTTAGGCTTTATTTTAAAGACAAATATCAAGGAACAACAGCCAAGTAGGATGACAGAGAAAATAAGAAGTGGCACTGATTACAAACCCCACTTTCTGTCATATGGTCAACCAGGAAAGCCTGTCCAGACACTGCTAGCTTCAACCAAAGAGGCTGGTTTGCTACTTTCATACATCAGCAGATGAAAGGACAGTTGTTCAAAGACCTGAAATCACAGCATTGCCCCAGTAGAATGTTATTTACTATTTTAAGTCTTCTGAACGTCTGAGAGCGGGATTAATACAATGGAAAAGAACAAAAGTCCATAGCAGCCAATAAGCTGCTAAGCCACATGAAATTGTATATACTGTTCACCAATCTTAGGAAATAGAAGATGCCGAAGGGAAAGAGGGAGTTTATCTCAGTGACAGCACCCAATAAAGGTTACCTAAAGAACCAATCATCTGTCCAGCAGCTTTTTGGAGGAAGCTACTAGGTAAAAGCAGCTGGCCATTATCTATAAGGCTGGTGGAACAGTGCAAAAAACCCTGCTTTTAAGGATGGCCATGAACAAGTTGAGAGGAATATTTTCTGTTGTTTGCCAACTTCAGAAAAGCACACAGCTCCGCCAAGTTGGGCACTGGGCACTTCTGACACTGTACAATAATCAAGAAGTAGCTCCAGACCGAGAAAACAAAACCAAACAACTCAGTATGAAAAGCTGGCAGTCTTAGCCTATGACAAGCTTATCAAAACCAGTACAACACAGTGAGAAACATCAGGCAGGGCAACCCAGGATATTTCTGATTTGTCCTGAGACACCCAAGCATGGAACAGCAATTGTAAAAGCCTCAGGCTGAAGAGACTCAGCAAGAAGGCCTACCTGTGATTTGATAAAGACAAAAAATAAGGCTTACAGAGGGAGGCTGACTCACACATAATGCCAAACAATTTGGGCAGAGACAAGGGATGCAGTAGGAGAATGAAGCAGACACGAGGAAGTGGGAAAAAAGCCCAGTGTGGAACCACAGTTGCTCAGATAAGGTAGTAATGAGCCAGGCCCGCTCAACCTCAGCGCAACCATCACCACCAATTCCCATAGGCTCTGAAAGCGCCTCTGGAGAGCGGGCGCGAGCTGAGCGAGCTGCATGTCATACAGCTGGATTCACAGCATTTCTTTGTTTATTGTCTTTCGAATCTTTTCCCTCTTGGTCCATTTTCTCATTAGTCACGCCCTACTTGCAGATGCTGGTAGAGACTAAAAGTCTTCTGTATCTTTCAAATGCACCTAGTGCTTTTTTGCTCACCTCACAAGACAGAATTCTGTGGCCATTTTCTGCTAAGTAGACTGGGCACGTGCATGACTGCTTGTTTTATAGACAGAGCTATTTTCCTGGCTTATCTCTAGATCACCCTGGAGGGGACTGACACCACCTTGTAGGAACTAGAGATATTATGGATTCCCCATGTCTACTGACTGGACAATTATTTCAGACACATATCCATCCCCTGAAGCAAAGAGAGATTGCACAGATGGGAAAAGTTAGTAGCTAGAAAAGTCTAGCAACAGTCCGTGTCATACAGTAGAAGTCATGACCCCATCCTCCCAGAGGTTAGGAGTGGCAGGGTACCAAGGCTGAATGCTATTACCATTGTAAGATGAGGAATTCGATACCACAGACTGTGAGGTCAGTGATGTCAATGTCCTGACCTTGCTGCTGCTGCACGCTTGGGAGATGAAAGACTTGCTAATGGATCCCTTCCCTGCTACACAGCACTTGCTAGCCATCATCCCCTGATAAGGCCCCATTATCCAGAGAGCAATACTTGAAACCAGGAAACCACCAAGGAGGCCAGCCTGAATCTAAGTGATGAGCTTATATTAACGTATGAGACTACTAAACCTTAAAGTCAGAGCTTCCTAAACAGTTGTGATTCGACATTGTGACACTTCTGCTTACAGAACAGCACTAGGCAGATCCAGAAGGAGTTTAGCAGTAGCCCAGGTACCATGATTCAGGATACACTGTACCTCTAGATGTTCCAAAGCTTTCTGCCACACCAACTGCTTTTCTTCAGCGCTGTAGCCAGGCATGGACAAGATGTTGTGAATATAGTTGAAAACTTCTTCCTGCAAGGCATAAAACCATAAATGGTACAGTATGTTCTGCAGTGCCACTAACAGCATTAGATTTTGGTAAGGGAGAGAGCACTTCAACAGTCTTATTAGGATGACCTCAGGGCTAGTTCTCTCCTAGCAAGTCAGCGTAAGTTATTTGCAGGCAAGATTATACATCCCTAAATAGTTCCTGAAGAAGTGCCAGGACAAAAAAAAAAGCCAAGAGGAAGAGAAGTGATGCTAAACATGTCAAGCACTGAGGTCAAACAGAATTGTTCTTCCACTATTAGAAATGCCCCACTCTTGCTTACAGGGAAAAAGGACAGGACATTACTCTAGCTAGGAGCACAGGCAGAGAAAAGAACACTCTACCAGAGGGTAGGTAAGTTTTCCCAGCACATTCCTGAATTCCTCATTGACATTAGCCTCTCCCCCAGGTAATCCTGCACTGTTCTCAGCTCAGATGCTCACTTATACCATATTTTTTGACCATCTCACTATCACAACCTATCTCTTCGGACTCCTTCACCCACACAACCTCCAGCATAGTGGTTTTATAAGGAGCTGGTTAGATCACATTTGCCAGACTCTCCACCCAACTTCTGGTGGTGGTAGGGAAGAGAACACCTCAAAAACTGTGGCAGATATGCAACTTATAGACACGCAGAAGGTAACTGCAAAGAGATAGTAAAGGCAGAGAGACTCTGCCCAAGGGGACAAAAAAGAGGAGACTGATGGCAGAAACAAAGTATTGCAGTAACATTTGCAATAAAGCCCACCTTGCACTCAGGTTTTACGTATTAGCATTGTCTAAATTTAAAAAGAAACCAAAAACTCTGAAGCTTTAAAAAAAAAAAATATCAACTCCTCTCCAACACACACATAAAATGCCTTGACTATGACTAAGAAAACTCAGCTGTAAAGGAGGACGCTATTTAAGATAGATAAGTATGACAGAAGAGCAGGTCTGTTGTGCCCATTCGTACTCTGGCCAGCAGGACAGGCTGCACTGCTATGAAGAAGAAAGGTCAGAAGCACCAGATTTACTCACCTTTCTCACTGGATCACGCAGGTAACAGCCAATTATTTTGTCATAGCGAAGCTCTCGTTCATACATGAACTCGCAAATCTGATAGCTAAAATGAAAAATACCTTCCACATTAGGAAAAGCACACTCACTCAGCTGAGCCAGCAGAATAGAAGTAGGTAGCTCAGATCCAGCACAGTTTGGCAGCACTCAGAAGAAAATACAGCATGTTTTACAAAAAGCATTTGGAATTATCTTACATGAAGGTTTTCAGCACACAGGTTGAGTAGCTCCAGTTTACTTATGTCATTTAGTATCAGCCACAGGCCAATCAGCCTATCAACCGCCTTCTTTTAGGGAAGTTATCATACAGAACAGAGAAAACCAGAGTTACTAAGGTGAGAGGCAAGGGACAGGACAAAAATCCTTAAAGAAATTGGGCTTTATGGGTTCTGCTGTTCATAGATCATGTTCCTTATTTCCATAACACACAGCTCTAAGCTAGGCCAATCCACAACATTAATTTGAAGAAACACACTGAACATGACTGAGTAATGTGTTATGACACAGCTGCCTACCTTCAGATTTTAATAAACATCTTTAGTATTTTGATACTTCAGATAAAAACAGATGCAACTGAGGCAAAACAAACAAAAAGTCCTCTAAATAACGTAACACTATAGGTCTTTTAGTTCTGATGGAAGTGGCTGAGCTGGTGGTTCTGGCTGTCAAACTCTCCGAAACAAGGAGAAGGAAGGGGGAAAAAAAAAAAGCATTTCCCAAGTCTGAAAAATTTGATTGAGTAACTCCTTCTAGGACACAGGCATGGCATACCCCACCACTGCACTTCTATCCCTCTGGTCCTTTCTAGTATAGTGGGTTAATTCACGTAACATCCAAATTCAAGACTTGGCTGAAGATGCCCCTCCCTGGCTGACTCTGTTCAGGCATGACAGACTTTCTGGAAGTGTAAAGCATCTAAAGGAGATGGTGGAAATTTTCAGCCTTTCCAGACACTGTGTTTGTCTCCTACTCAATTCTAAAATGAGTACCATGGGGGTGGCTTCAGACCCCTTCACGCTTTTAAATCCACCTGTGGGTCTCACCCCAACGAGTCATCTCCATCTGTCAGATCATTCAAATATACAACTATACCTTTGAACAAAGCCTGGGCTCTAGGATAGGAAGTGCCAAAACTCATCAAGCCCCACAGGGTTTCATGCTAAAGGGTTTACACAGCTCTATCCCCTCTCATCTTAACAATGCTTTTTGTAAGAACACTCAGTAGAGTTAAGATAGAAAGACTGGGACTAAATACGAACATATTAAATGAAGCATATGTGACTGCATAGGGAAAATAATCCCAAACACAGCTGCAAAGTAGGAACAAGAAATGTGGAGGAAAAAAGCTTTGGAGGAGATTTAAAGGCAGTATTTATATGTTGTACACAGCAACTTACAATTCGGCTTTTTCTGCCATTTGGATAAGACGGCTCTCTTCAAACTGTACTATCCCTCCTGCCTGGAGCAATTCTAAAAGGACCTGCAGATATTGAAGGCCAGTTATTTATATCGCAGTAGTAGCTAGACAGCCAGTGCCATTCAGAAGTACACTGTTCCTGCTCCATTAAACTTTGCATTAACACAGGGCTTATTTTACAGATTTTTTTTTTTAATTGATTGCCCATTAACTATGAAGGTCATGTGCTTATCCAGGACTTTTCCTGCCTCTGTTCTTACTGCTGTCAAATCTCTCCTGTGGGCAATGCTGCGGTAGGATCCTCCTTTACTCCTGCTGTGTACAGCACTGCCCAATTCTTCCATGCTGGCCACCATTCCTACGCTAGGTGACTGCTTTAGCATGTGACCTTCAGCCAGCATACGTTCCCAATGAGGCTGAACTTTGCTCTACGCTCTGGTCATACCTGGTGCTTAAAGAAACGTTCCCTTGAAGGTCGTTACCTGTTGCCTCTCTGAATGGCGGGAGTCATCATCTGGACTGCACAGAAATTCAAGGACCTGCGCAAGGATGCAGAGGGTAGTATGAGTTACCATAAACCTAACAAGCAGATTGTGAGCACCAATAATGGCAACAGCAAATCGGAACACAACAGTGCAATTTGAATGTGCTATTATTCATCTGTGAGGTACTCCCTACTTTGTCCTATAACCAAGGACACTTAAAAATACTGGACTAACCAAGAACCGCTGAAAGACTCCAGGGAGGGAAACACATGACTCCGCACCAGGATCTAGAACTGGGTTCTTTGAGGAATCCAGGAAATATAGCAGAACTCATGACCCTGCCTTGGACCACACACCAAACAGCTGGAACCCCTACACTGACCCTTTCAGCTTCTCTCCTGGACTGTGCCATCTCTGCCAGAAAAACAGGAAATCATGGAATTCATAAAATTTAATCTATCTGTAATTACAATGTTTAATCCAAATCCACTTCGCCTCCACAGACTTCTTTAGTCTTAAATTATGACAAAGGACATATATGTTTTAACCTGCTTTTTATTAGTGTTCATATACCCATATAATCATCAAAGTGCAACTGCTGTAGCCATTGAAGCCACTGCCTCAGTCCCAGGAATTTCTGGAACTTAAACTGGGATGTAAACTTAATCCATGCAAGCTTTAGGCATGCATTGGTGCATATCAGCCTATTTCAAACAGCAGAGAAGGACGGTGGCCATGAAAACTAGAAATTACCTGTTATACAAGCTCTGTAAGCTTGCTAATATCATTTTAGTTGGCATCCTTTATCTCCCTGTCTTAGCATCTTCATACACATAACAAGTGACAACAGAGCCACCAAAATGCTCACTGGGGCTTGACGATTAACAGCTTGGTTCTGGACATTATGGGCCTTTGCTTTCCCTCTCCTGGCACACTAGTGACCATAGGAATCTGCCATTCCATGGAAAGGAGCAGAGGCTGTTCTGCCTCCTAGGACCTGACCCTATTTCTCACACAATTCCAGCAGGCAAGCTGAAGTATGGGATTTACTGTGCTTCTGTGGTCTCTCCTACTTTGCTTCTTCGAAACCACAACAAAGTCCCAGCAAGATGCTACCCGTTTTATAATGTACCAGTCCTGCTACAGCACTAGCCACACTTCCCGCAGTGCTGCACCCTGTTTGGACCTTTTTCCACCCCTCACAAAGGAATACATGCCTGGTCAAAAAGCGTCCTGTTCACAAACAATGTGTTGTTGGGCTTGGCAAGCTGACGGGCAAGGAAGGTAAAGAGACAGCCAACCTGCGATGGAGTGAAGTCAGAATTCTCTACCATGACCTGAGAAGCATTAGAGAAAGGAAAAATAAAAACAGAATGATTGATTCTGCAGCTGCCTTTGGGAAAGCAACCAGGACACCGCAACAAGAAATCCCTGTACAGCCATCATGTCTCCTCCTACCCCAAATATCCACCAATCTCCTGATGCTAGTCCATCCTGAAGGTCAAAAGATAAACCACCTTCCATGGCATTTAACTGTGTCACCTGAAGACACAGACAGGGGGTGTGTCCTTGCTAAATCACCTCTGTCCTAAAGCTGAAGAGGCTCGACCTCTCTGCCCTGTACTTAAGGGAAGTATTGTTGCATGTCCCTGATTTTCGAGTGTGAGGGGGCTCCAAACCCACGTGTATCTCCATCTCTGTAGTCTGTGCTGATCACTGGACATGTAATAGAGCTTCTGAGCAGAGAAATGTTGTCACATGAGGAAAAAAGATGAAATTAATAATTACAGGGGAAAAAAAATACATTTGACTTTAAGCCCCAGGCACTCACCACTTCAATTGTGGTATGCAGAAGAACTGATCAAATGACTAAGAAACGACTGTAGGTTTGGGAAAGTTTCTTTTCTCACATTAAATTAGCTGTTAGTCTATGAATATTTTGAGAAACTTGTGGCCTGTGTTGACTTGACTTGAAATTACAGAAAAATGGAATATCTAAGAGTCACTACGAAAGGGATTTGAAACCTGAGAAGTGCTTGTCACCTGTCTGGCATATAAAAAACGAGCATGATGTGTCCTGACATGGTCTCTCATGCTTCTATAAAAAAAATCCTAAACACTAAGGGAAAGTGAAATGCCCCTGTTTGGAGAGTCCCCCTCTAAGAGCAGTGGGTTTAGTTGGGAGGAAATCCATCACCTGAACAACTCTGTCAGCTAACATCTAAGAATTGCTCTAGCAAAGCCTAGACATGGAGCATCTGACAGTTTATAACCTCATTCAGTCTAAGCCTGGGACAGAAAATTGGTATCTTGAAGTGACCCAGAGTTCCAGATCCGGATGGGGCTTTGAGCGACCAGGTCTAGTGGGAGGTGTCCCTGCCCATGGCAGGGGGGTTGGAACTAGACAATCTTTAAGGTCCATTCCAACCTAAACCATTCCATGATTCTATGATCCCCATGAGGTGCTAATGGTTATCTTACACAAGTGGAGGCAGACAGGTAAGACACACTAAGGAATCAAGTAGAGCTCTGCTTGAAACATCAGCTAATGCTATCGTTCTTTTTTAATTTTCATTTTCCGTGTAAAAAGGCTATTTTATACAGTAGCCTAGTCAGAATGGCATTAGCTAATAGCATTAAAAAGTATGTCCCACTAATAGGAGTGTTTTATTCATTTTGGCCTTGTTTTTCCACAAACTGGGTCCTTGTCAGTCCATGTGAAGGTGACAATACCGTACCTCTGAAACACAGCAACCTTACAGAGGCTGCAGGCCAACTGTGTGGACTTTCTAAAAGATTACATATTTGGCAAAGATTAGATCAACATTAGCAGAATGTCTCTGTTCACCAAACTATTTTAGAAATGCAGCTATTTCCTAAGTGAGGTTTTTTTGCCAATGATAAATTTAAATCCAAGATTTTTTAAAATTTTTATCCAAAAGGAGAACAGATTCCAGACCAAGGGACTGACAGTTCTCACAACACCAAATCGTTTGCCTGCAGGTGCATTTAATCCTGTTGCACTTCTCAAATTACCCTACTTTTCCCCTCTCGAAGAGCAGGGTTGAATTCCATTGTGGTGGACATTTGCTACGTGGCCAGCAGCACAGAGTAGGGCTGTACACAGCTCGATCCAGCCTATGCTGTGCCACAGGAACACATCCCACAGTAGCTCCAGAACACAGCCGCAGTGTGCCACCTCCTGCAGACGGCAGCTAAAGACACAAAAAAGCATAGCCTAACCCAGCACAGGGCTAACTAACATCCTTACGGCAACATCCTACTCGGGCAGGCTGACAAAAGCGTCCCCACAGTGGCATTACCTCAGCCCCTCCAACACAGCCTACTGCAGCAGTGCTGTCACTGAATTCACTCACTAGTGCCCTTGCTCTCATCTATCAATAATGACAGTGACAGGGAAACACTACTTATGATATGTTTATACACAAACAGCTTCCAAGTGGAGTTACTCATTATTAATGCTGACAGCTTTGAAGGGGAAAGCAAGCTGCATTTGGCAGCGATAGCTTTTAATGAGAATGTTCATTGTTAGGGAACACGGTCTGCAGATGACAAGCGATTTCTTGAGCACCAGGCTGATAACTCTGACATTCCTCTTCTCTCCCATTTACTAAAGATAGGCCTGTCATTCTGGGTATGTTACGTCCCAAACATGGCATTTACAGATACAGGGAGCAGGGTTTTACCAGAAGAGCATTGGCACCCTGCCAAGCACAAGATTCCTGGGACTTTTTTTTCCCTGCTCAGAAGGAATCAGGGAGTGGAATCAATGAGAAGCACATAAAAATAAACTTAGCAGTGCAAAGAGGAGAAATTTGACAACAAAGTACAACCCAGGTGAAATCTCAGACAGGAAAGGAGACCTCTCTGTCACCATATTTAATGTGCATGAAGCATCACTGCCAAATATCCAACCAACAGCTTTGGCTGAGGTGAATCCATGCTCCAGCCCACCACCTTCTCAGAGGTGTCATCCAGGGCAGGACTGGAAACACCTCATCCAAATTACAGGTTTTACTGCACAGTGTTGTGTATAACCAGTCAGATGTAAACACAGAGGTTAATTTTCAAGCACACTCACTTTCAGAAGTATGTCCACAATTCTCTGCTGATATTCCACAGCTTGCTTGTCATTCTTAAAGTCTTCAAAAGTCTGCATGAGGAAAAACACTGACACCTTGAGAAGAATACTCTCCACTGCCAAACCCAGAAATAGAAGCAAACACAAAGAAGCAGCCATATCACAAAGCTGACAAAGCTTTTAAGTCCTTTCTGTGCATATCACCTAAGCAGCAGGTTCCAAGATACAATCTGTTCTTTTGTAACTACCAAAACAGTTCTTACATATTCAGGTAAAAGGAACAGGCCCAAATAGACAGAGGAAATTCAGGAAATTTGGAAAGAAAGATGAATCTTTATGCAGGAGAAAGATGTAGGTACTAAAACACTCTTTACAAATACATTATTGTTGTTTTACCTGTGCTTTAAAGATGGCCTCTGTTACCAGAGTTCACTGTATAGTGTCACTTTCATCAATTATATTTACGGACATAAAGAACTATTATGATCTCCTCTGGTATCTTATAAAATACACATCAAAACTGTTCCTGCATCAAGCCAGTAACTACTGGTTTGGCTAAAGCATGAACTTTTTAATAGGAATCTTACAGATCATGCAACCATGACATAGATGGACGGAAGATGGACGTTCATCCACAGATGGAAGAACTGGCATTGCATTTTTTTTCTTGGAGGAGATCAGCAATCTCTTACCAGAGCAAGAACATTAAGGAATTCCCGAGTGTCGAAGTGCAGCAAGGTACGAACATAAGGGTAGACCTCTTCATCCACAGATCCCTCAGTTGAATGCAGCCGGATGAGAAATTCAAAGACCTGCAATGAAAATTCAAACAAACATAGCAGATTTCCTAGGGATTTCAGATAACTGATAGCACAAGCACATGGGAAAGCAGCATTGTTACCTGCTTTGCACTAAGCTTTAAAGCACCTTAGGAGTCCACCAGTGCTCTTACTCGAATGATGTTTCCTGCTGCTTGCTAGTAGGAAAAAAAAATTTCCCCTCCTTAGACTTGCCAACGAATTTAAGATCAAGCAAAAATTAAGGCTTATACTTGCAGACCAAAGCGTGTGAAATTAGATAACTCCCTCCCCTTCCTGGTAGCTCTCCTGAGAAGCTGTGCAACTCCTCCTTATCCAGGGCACAGCTCCTCTCCTCGTCAGCAGTTCCCTTGGGAAGAGCCAGTCAATCTGCCCCCTCACTTTGAGGCACAAAGCTTTTGGCGCTGCAAAGACTGACTTAGCTGCTATTCCACTCTCTATCTCCTCCACTGACTTTCTAGTTCCTGAAATCTAAGCGTGTCTTTCAAAATGAAGGCAACTCCCTTTATTGAACCACTGACAGAGGTGCCCAGACCCTCCCAGGGAATAAACAGAGCAGCAACAGCTCCAGTTATCTCAAACATGCTCACAACAGATCTGGCTACCAGCAGAAAGAGAGCAGACTGCTGCAGACTGGCTAGCACTCATGAGTATGTGTTAAGATACATGCTGGGATCCCATGGAGAACTGACAGGCAATACACTCTCCCAGCCATCCTCAGGAAATGCCACATTCTCCCATTTACTCCTATTCCAAGTTAACTTTCACAGAATCACAGAATAGCAGGGGTCGGAAGGGACCTCTGGAGATCATCTAGTCCAACCCCCCTGCCAAAGCAGGTTCACCTAGAGCAGGTTGCACAGGATGGCGTCCAGGCGGGTTTTGAATGTCTCCAGAGTCGGAGACTCCACCACTTCTCTGGGCAGCCTCTTCTAGTGTGCTGCCACCCTCAAAGTCAAGGTTTTCCTTGTGTTCAGACGGAATCTCCTGTGTTCCAGTTTGTGTCCTATCACTGGGCACTACTGAAAAGAGTCTGGCCCCATCCTCTTGCCACCCACCCTTTAGATATTGATAAGCATTGATGAGATCCCCTCTTGGTCTTCTCCAGGCTAAACAGACTCAGGTCTCTCAGCCTTTACTCATAAGAGAGGTGCTCCAGTCTCCTGATCATCTTCGTAGCCCTCCGCTGGACTCTCTCGAGCAGTTCCCTGTTCTTCTTGAACTAGGGGGCCCAGAATTGGACACCATACTCCAGATGTGGCCTCACCAGGGCAGAGTAGAGGGGGAGGATGACCTCCCTTTGACCTGCTGGCCATGCTCTTTTTTAATGCACCCCAGGAGACCATTTCCTGTCACCACAGTGGCAGTGAAGCCAGAATGAGTTAGCAGCTTGACTTTCAGACCCACAACTTTCAGCCCTGTTGGCCTCCTTGAACCTGATACCCACCTGCGAGCTCGGAACTCTTAAGAAAACAAAACAAGAAAACCCAGACTGTAGCTAGAGTGGATTCAAGCATCCAGACAAAAAGGTGTTACGTAAGCCAAGCTCTCAGGAACATTATCAGAGGTCATAAAAATGAGAGGTTGATGGCTCCTCCCCAGAGCTACTGCTGCTGGTTGGGCTATCACTTCCCCTCAGACCTTGAGCTACAGTCTGTTGCTGTGCTAGCTCTAGTGTGCGCAGGGGACAACTTGATATGGGCCATGGAAGAGAGCAACAGCCTCGTGCTTGATGCGGCAAAGGGGAGCAGACTGGTTTACACATCCTGTGAGGAAAGGGTTTGCAGCAACCCAGAGCTACCACATACATATAGCTACAGGCTCTGGGTTAGCAAAACCAAAACCACCAAAAAACCCCACCCCACAACCAAAAAAAAAAAAAAACCTGTTTCATTGTACTGCAAAGAGAAAGTTCTTCCTCTTATTGAAACCCTGAAACTAAAGTAAAACACTAGAGACCCCAAAAAATGTTTGCGGTAAAAGTGGACCGAAATTCAGGAATGAGTTTTATGAGCACAAAACGATGATCAGGAGCATGCTCTGTTTTAAGAAATTGTCAGAGATGACTCCAAAGGAGTTAAGCTTTGCCTTAGGCCAAGCTTCAGACACAGCTTAAAGAGAAAGAAATAGTGAGCTTAAGGGCTCTGATGGAAATAAAGAATAAGGAAAGGAGATTTACTTGGCAGTGACCAAGCCAACTTTCATGACACGTAACCTGCATGTCTAGTCATACTTTTGGCATAAGTTCACTGTGATTTTAGCTAGGTACTCACTCCCTACAATGAAAACCATTAAGAACATGCTCACACCTGCCCTGAACAGGGGAGCAAAGAACAAGAAGAGATTAAGAGATGCAGCTCAAGAATCAAACCTTGTCCCAAAGGAGGACAGTAGGATAAGCCTGCATTGTCACAGGATAACAGAGGTGCACAGAAGCCTTAAGGTATCAGCTGCTGTTCCTGAAGTGCCCTGGCAAGATCATTTGGATGTTA
Organism: Burhinus bistriatus; assembly: GCA_013397275.1. NCBI lineage: Eukaryota > Metazoa > Chordata > Aves > Charadriiformes > Burhinidae > Burhinus > Burhinus bistriatus. Next base: position 1,241,392 of record VYXH01012749.1, read on the forward strand.
GGCCACAGTTCTTCCTAGAGGGACTAGGCAGAAGAACAAAAGAACAAGAGATGGGTAGTCAGCCTGTGCTCAGCCCACAGAGTGTAAAACAAGCTGCTTCAGAGCCCATAAAAATAGGTACAGACTTTTCTGAAGCAGCTAAGATCCTGCCTTATAAGCAGAATGGCTGTACATGCTCAGGTACAGCTCTCCAAAACTAAGGATAGCCAAGATGGGTAGATGAAGAGGAATGTAGTACCACCCTATTGCCTCCTAACCAGAGCTGGAACAGACCGAGAAAGCAGGCAATCTTAACAGAGTCACCACAAGACTGGAAAATATCAAGCCATGGGTTGCTTTATGCCTTTTCTCAAGTGACGGAAGAAACTGGCATACCTTTTAAGTTTTCTCAAAGTGGCACTATCAGAAAAGGTGTCTTTCCAAACACAATCACTGTGGAACAGTCTTCAGTGCTGTGGGCAGGAGGCAGTAATAAGGACATAAGGGAAGGAGTTGTCAAACAGCCTGAATCACAGATTCACCTCAGATAGTCATAGATGTTAGTGACAACAGGAAAGAGCTGTAGGCCAACCCAAAAATTCCACTGCAAAAAGCTGGAATTGCATCAACTGGAATCAAATGCTAGGATACAGGAGTTTAAGTTCAGAATTGACCGTATGCTCCTTTCTCTCCAAGTATGAAAAGACATCTACTGTTAAGCCCTTGCCCAGTTCTGTGATGCCCAGATCCTCCTTCCTGCCAAAGGAGGCTGTCAAGTGGTTCCTGAGATAAGCCTAAGGAGAGATGTGTTGTAGCACCCTGAACCTGTTAAATAGCTCTGGCAAGCAATTGCCCACATATGACTGTGTGAAGTGGCAGAGGAGCAGCCACCACTGAAACAGGTAGCTGGCTGACCCCGCAAGCCAGGGGTACAAGGATGCAGTTTGGAGCACATGATTAAAATGCGCTCTTGACCTCAGCTGAATACCTGCAGTTATCACAAGGCTGGAAATTTATCTTCAGCAAATACGACGTCTTGATGAGCAGAGTGCATACACACTAATACAATTAAGACCATAAAAATCAAAAGCCTCAGAGAAACCTGCAACCAAGAGCTACTTAATAGAGACATTTCTACCTACTGAACAATACTTAGCAGCACCTAACTCAGCAGTCATGGCACACTCCACCTCATTCACCCATTTACTACATAGCTGTGGATTTGGCAGAAGGAGTGATCCAGATTTAAGTGGCAGAGCATTATGTATTTACCCTGCACATGGGAATTACACCTAGAGGACAGATGTATGTGTGTCCTGGATACCTGAGACTGAATAAGGCTCAGAGGCGAAGATATGGTGACAGGATAAGAGGGCAAAGACTGACAGAAATGCATCTAATGGGACCTTCCTAGTGGAAAACAACTGTGCTCAAGTTAACACTTCGCTGTGCAGAGGCCAGAGGTGTAATATCCAAGGCTGGAAAACTCCAACACAAACTGAAGTTTTAGCAAAGCCAAACAGAGGAAGGAGTATTTAGTTAATGTTCTTTGATGTTCTCTCACTTTCTACTCCCATCAATCCCATGATATGTGCATTTGAAAACAGGGAAGATCCTCCCATATTTGACAAGTCATAGTCAACTTTAAAAAGAAGAGATAGCTACAATTTTCTGGTAACTTTGTAGCAAAGAATAAGAAAAAAACTAATCAAAATTAGTGCCACTAAGAACTCCATGTTCCCACACCCCAATTTACAGTTGAAAGAAAAATACTACGTTTAAATGTTCAGATTGCAACAACTGTGTGATTTCATTCTTTAAAAATTTATTTGGTATTTACAGTGGTATATACTCACATCACAAGGATACAGCTATCAGACTGATAAAAGTTTTGTCAGAAACCCATGAAGTATATGCAGCTGCTTCTAAAAACTTCATATGGGAAAGTTTCCTTCCAAAAGGTTGCTCACCTGATTTTTAACCAAAGGTACCAGATCTTCAGGAATATCGCCCAATGGATATGCACGGCCTGCCAAGCAGCAGCTATAGAAAAGGAGGGGAAAGACATTTTTAATACGTCCTGACATTAAACAGATTGAGGAAAAGACTTTATTTTTACAGTTAGTTTTCAGGATACTCTTAAAACAAGCCAAACAAATTTATTTTGTAAATCACGAAAACAAGCATTGCAGACAGCACTGCTGTTAATACACAATAAACCAATGCACTGCATGAATTTGCATCTGAGGTATGCCATTCCACAACAGAAAAGTAATGGGGAAACTCAATATTTCTCACAAATATCTTTACTCTTGCACTTCAGGGAGCAGGAGTAATGCAGAATCTAGTGTTCATGATCTTGAATAGATTCCAGAAAGAGGAATTCACTCATTAATCACTACTGTGCAATCTCAGAATGACCTCCTGCAAATGACAGGCACCACAGTAAGCAGCAACTGAGCACAGCTATCCCAAAAAGCATGGCAGAAAGGGCTGAAATACAGCTTTTCAGGCTATGGACTCCTTGTTCAAGGAGCCCTGTGTCACACACAGGACAAAGAACTCACTCGAACCAAATTCTAAAGACAAAGACATGGTCTCAGCATATCAGCAATAACTTGAGCTCTAAGTCTCCAACTTTATCCTACCTATCCACTCACACGATGTGTAACAAGAAGCCATTGGAACTTTAAGTCAGCTTTACAAAGTAGCCATTGCTATTTTACACAACCTCTCAGACCTTGAAACACACTATAAGGTTATGCAACTATAGTGAATTAAAAATCTGGTGCCACCACTAGGCAATACCTCTCACTTTCTAAAGTATCTTACCTGATATATACAAGCAGCTTGTTGCCCATTACCACCTGCTCATCTACAAAACAAAAATTATTTGTCACCTTTTCTTCACAAGACAATGTACAGAAACACAATTCTTATTCCCACCTGTTAGCAAAACATCTCATCTGACACACATGCAGAGTTTTACACACAGTAAGTTGAGCAGCTTTACGCACAGTAAATAGTACTAGAACACTTTTCTGTTCTCCAAGACCCTTCTATTGGGTATTTCCTTTTTACATCCCTCTGCTGGAAGTGATACTCAAAAAATCAAATATTAAAAACTAGAAACCCCTAAAAGGAAAGAATTCTGTACCTGTGAGAGACTTCCCAGCATTCAGTGGAGGAGCAATGACTTTGAACAGCTTCTGTAATAAGAAAGAAAGCAGTGCTCAAGCAGCTGCAAAAGCTCAAAGCAGAAAATCTGTGTGGTTTTAAAGCAGAAATCAATGGGGCATCTTGCCCACAAACTGCTTTCTCACCATGTTAAAAGGTGCAGAGGACACCAAGACATGGCAAAGGATGTTTTTCCCAGCTGATGTTATGACATATGACAGCCTTCATTCAATCAGATGTAACGGTAAGCACAGGCCACACTAAAAAAAGCACTGGTCAGTAGTCCCTGAAGCAACACTCAGAGCATAACTGACCAGCCCCACTTCCAGTTCCTAAACCTTCTGCCACCGGAGATTATGCGAACCATCTGCTTACCTACCAGGGTCATCAGACAGCCTTTAGTTTGGGTATGTAAAATGAGGACTCATCTAAATACTTAGCTCTAGAAAGCAGAAAAAGTTATTTGTACTCGGACAGTTAAATGCTAGGTTTCCAGAAGTCCTTTTTAAAATCATGAACACCTAAAGAGTCTCCTTCCTGAGAAAAATCAAATGAGATTGTAACTGCTAAAAATTGGGCAGTTTAAGCTTTTCACACGCAAAATAGACCCAGCTCTCTATTTCAGCACTACTAAGAAAATACCAGCAGTGCTCCCATAATGAAACATCTTGACGTCATAGCTATAGGCTTCAAGAGCAATTGGTGTATCAGACACATCTTCAGGATTACCAGCAGCAGCATCGATAGGGCCTTCAGTTACGGCCTTACACTGAGTCCTGTGATTACTGCTGACAGACACAGCTCACACCCAAGTGCTAACAACAAAGCCTGCCTCAATGCAAGGACTGCTTCTAGCTTTTTTTCTGACTTCTGTACACAGGAAAGTTCATCCTTTGTTTCCATTACTCTCTAATACATATTAATATACCATTGTGTCAGCAGAGGAAGAACAGTACGAAGGAAAAAAAGCATTAGGTGTTCACAGAAAATATCACACCTACACTCCCATTAATCCCATTGTGCAGAAAGTTGATGCTTTCTCAGCACATCACGCTACATAGGCTAGGCTCACCACCAGCAACAAACCTCTTAGCAGACAGTTTTGCAATGCAGTCTCCTTAAGTCATCATGTTACTCTCTTCTGCTGCTTTTGTTTTATATTTATTAACACGGCTAAATTTCCTGCTCTAACTTTGCAAAGCATTGCTACTTCAGCAGGGAAATTTGTGTTCTAAAGCACAGTAATTACAAATTACTTTTCTCGTCTACTGCACCTAGTCAAATAAACTGCATATATCATACAGGATTTCTCCCTTGAAATGAAAAAGAAGAAGAATATACACACACTGAGTGAGAAGATAATGGACTGGGTTTGAAATGCTGTTTCTCAGAAAGACTGTGTGCTGAACACACAAATAACAATTGACTGCACTGAGCGTCTTTCCTACCTCCATGGGACTAATGAAGTCATTCATCCCACTGTTGTAGACGTAGATCATGGCATCATAGAGATGGTTTTCCCAGCACAGAAGAACTACCTGCAAGGCGAACAAAGCATAATGTAGGTATACAGCTGCTCTTAGCTCACAGTTTTCTCATTCCACGGTCTCTCAAATAAAATCTCTGTCCTTGCATTTGCATCATCCAACAATATGATTTAAAGCAGAATGAGAATTTCCACTTGCAGAACTAGTCTCTGCAAGGACCCCAAATCCCCAAAGGGAGTATCCAGCTTATTGCTCATGCAACAAACATGGAATCTAACTGTTTAGATTCTAACATTCATAATCTGCATGAGGTTAAGGAATAAAAATATCAGTTCTTCAAACCACTTGATTGCACTAGTTTGCCTTTTGGTTGGGTTAGCAAATCATTTTGTCAAGTTCCCAAGCAGTTCTCTCCTTGGAATGGAAAGTCATGCTGTGGGAATAAAAACCGGCCAAGGAAAACAGGACTATCCAGCAGGAACACCTCCTTGTTCTTCTGACTGTGTCATGCAAGAGCAAGCACCTGAGCAGAGCAGGCACCAAACTGACAAATGCAACTTTGGTTTTTAGTGCCCCTGCAGCCTTTGATCTCAGGTAAGGCACTCAAAACAGGAAAGACTGATTGTGAATATCAGACTAATCCTGACGGACTAGTAGTTTCCAACACATTCAGCTGCTGATACATTAACCTACCCCAGGACACAAACTGGGGCAGCAAAACATGTTTATAGGAGCATGCATGTTGCAGGATGGACACAGCCACACTACATAATTCCCACATTCATTGAATTTGATCCCAGGGACACAGGGCTAAGCTCTGTTACAAATTAGTGACCAAAAGGCATGAATGGCTTGCACTGTGTAAGTCTTGTCTGTTGAAAGGTGACACCTTGTTTTCCACATGCTATGCTGTGCTTAAAAGCACAAGAAGGTTGCATCAGTGACTAGGGCATGTTGTCGTTTATTCAGAGGAACCCAATACAGTATGCAGTACAATAGCTCACCTGCTGTATGTCTAAGCTGGTGATATCCATATGCACAATGCAGACTTCCATATTTTCCAACCTGTTCTTGTCTTGGAAGTGAAGCAGCAAGTCTTTCATCACTTGAGCTGTGATTCCCATCAGCTTATCACTTAAGATATATGGCTCCAAGCACTCCAGAAAGATGCCTTTAGCTACAGAATTCTCACTCATCTTATCATATATCTGGTTAAATAATAGATCCCTAGGAGGAAAGAAATGTTTAGTTATCAAATAATCTTACTGAAATCTCGTTACTTATCTACTTTCTGAGGGCTCCAAATTTAACTCCATTTTTGCTGTATTTCTCAAACTCAGGAGCTGAATGCCCTGTTCAGCTCCTATACTGATGAAAGTTACAGGCAGCTACACAGAATAAATCAGCTATGGATGTTGCAGCAAAAAACCCTGCTGTTAGCAGGGAAATGACGACAATAGGAAAGTCTATCAAGGCAGCTTCTTTCTTAAGGGGATGGCATGGGGGAAACAGTTTGAAGCAAACTTTTCTTCTTCGACACATCATTGAAAATTTAAGACACACTCTTCTTTGAGTACAGAGTAACCTGACTTTAGATCAGTTTTTAAGCATTCCTCTAAACTGTGATGTGATATATGATATGACGATGATATGACACAACTCCTCTGAACCATGTAACAGTATAGGAGTCAGCACTCAGGACTACATGGGTTGGTGGTCCACCTTGGGAGACAGGCTTGCAAACTCAGACTTACGTGCGCTGGAGTAAGAGACAGTAATCAACTATGACAGGCACCACATCCTGCGGAAGAAACATAAGAAAGCTGTAAGGACTGGCAAAAATCCTGCAGAGCACAAAATGAAGCCTGGCTAATATAGAGCCGGATCAATGGGTTATTTGAGTCAGCTGGCAGCAGGCACAGTTGCAGATTTTCCCATATGCTGTTTCATATGGAGAAAAACTCCAGACACACTTCTGCAGAGGACAGAGGATGTACAGGTTCTGCTCTGCCACTTAACTGTAACTAAGTCCTGACTTCATTAGTGCACACAACAGAGGTGAGAGTTCAGGCAAATCACAGCAATATTTTTCAAAAATAGACAAGTAATTTTTGCAGGAAAGCAAAGTTTGATTAAAAAATTCAGAAGATATATATACACAAAAGAGTCCTCTGGAGCACCATACCTGAAAATGTTGCTCCATAACCTGGATTTTTCCTTGGTCAGGACACTTCTTCAAAGTCCGATCAGCGTAATGGAGAACGATTTCAACCATCTGAATTACAATAAACAAGAAAATTAATTTACATCCTACACTAGAGGCGCTACTTCGTAGTACATTTTTTAATAGTCTGACTTGGGGGTTGGCAGCACTGTAAACTCCGTTGTCCCATTTTGGGTATGAACTGCTGTGGGCAGGAAGGAGAAGAGGCTGCCAAGAGGCAATGGCATGACACAGTGTAGAAGTGGCCCAGTTGGATACTGAAGGTCTACACTTTTAACTGACCAAGAAACTGGGCAGCCAGTCTGCCAGCAAATCTTGAGGCCGATGAACACATCCTGAAGCACAAGGCTCATCTGGGCCATGGTTTTTACCCAAAGCTTAAGTTATAGTATCTTAAATAGAAACACTTATTTTAGCTGCTAATAAAATACGCATGAAGAGCAAAGTATGGGTGAATAATTCTTGCCATAATTATGTATTTTAAACATACTCTTCCCAGAAACAGGTTCCTTTAACAACTGAATAGGATCAGTTAAAGAGTTTATTCCATGTCCATGTATACACGGACCAAAGTTTTCACCCTGAGAGTCTGCAAGTTACATACTTACGGATACTTGCCAATCAGAGGTCAGGGAACTCTGGAGTTACCTACAAAAAAGGCTTCCCTCCACTGCAAGGCGACCAGAGATCTGAAGACCTGGATGATAATGTCACCTTTTGCTTTGCTAATACTACAGATTTTATCCCCACCTTTACCCGAAAGGTATTTCTAAGTCTCTTCTAAATCCTGCTCATACTCTTAGCAAGAGGCACATGTACGCTTTCTAGAGTTAGCAGGATGAAATTCTGAAGGATAGAAGCCACTCCTTCCAGCAATACAGTTAGTATCACATCAGCATACATGAAACGCCACTTAGGAAGAAATCAGTGACTCACTCGGTCTGTAATGACTGCTTTCCGCTTGCTCGTGTCCCCAGACAAACCTAGAAAGAAAGAGGGAGTGGGAAGAAGGTTTTCTCATCTCAGCTACAAGTGGACATATAAATCCCACAGTTGAAATGCTAACACCACTACCATTGAGATGCAGAGGTCAGGATATCTAAATACACAATTTTGTGATCCACTTTTAGCCCATTCTTCTTCTGAAGAGCTTATTCTCCCAATGTAAAGACTGTTCCAGCACAGGAATGGCACGAACAGATCTGAGTGCTGTTTAATATTGAGAGAACAAATAACGGAGGGCTGTCAAAGACTGTGTACATGAGGCTAATTGCTGGAGGATGCCCTGATGCAAAGAAGCTGAATTAAATGCACTATAAGAGCAAACAATTCTTAAATGCCAACTCAAAAAGATAGTAATTCTTTTGAATACTGAAAAACAAGCTGCTTAATTGCATTCTATCCATGCATTAAAACAAGACACATCTTCGTGTACTAGCAAATTCACAGCAGGAGGATCTTAGGCTGAGAACTTGAGTCTCATCTGTCAAAACCATCAGAAGTTAGTTACTGAAAATTCAGTGTGTCCAGTCCAAATCAGACCATTCAAGCAGCAGTTTCTGGCATAATTAACATGTTTATCATAACCAATGTGCACTCAAAGCATCCTCCCTTATAGGAAACACGGTGCCAAAACCCAGCAGTCCTTTCAGTCAGCTGTATAGTCAGAGGAGACCTGAATGAAAGTACCTGCTTGGCAGAGCTGACAGAACATCACACTGAAGATTACCTACAGGTCATGCATGACCTTCAGGAATATTCTAGCAGGCTAATTATTCAACACCTGGATCCACCTCCTTCACAGCAAAGTGACAACAGATAGGAGTCACAACACAGACCAAGTCTGATTTTCATGTGAAAACAGCAGGCTGCTAAAGGGACCACGATGCTAAAAGCGCCAAATCAATCCATACCAAAGGTGTTATTTCTGCCAAACAATCCTACTTTCTCTTTTTCAATTCAATTCTCTTCCTTCCCCCCCTGAAACAGTGATTTCAGTACATGCATAGGTTTGAAACCTTCCCTAATGGTTTCAATTTAAAACAAACAAACAACAAAAACACACCAACAAAACTTACCTACTACAGCCTTTGCTTTACCTTCATAAAAAGACCAAGCTAGAGCCAGGGCATCAGTGAGACGCTCTTGTTTCAGAAGGTGATCAACTCTCTAAAATAACAAGTCATATTGGACCTTAGTATTACAGCAAAGATGATCCCCTCACATTTAAGATCAGCATTTCCCAGTAGCTGGTCCTGATCCCTGACAGCAAGGGGACAGGAAACCTGAGAAGCTCTCAACACATAGCAGTAAAGGACAGTATCTCAGAAAGATTCTCTCACATGTACATTTTCTGCTGGACGGTTAAAAAGACTAAGAAATGTTAGGCCCCCGTACATCAAGTCCCTGTGGGCTACATTTTAGGTCAGATGCTTGATGGATGGAGACCCACAGCAATTGTGTCTGCAATCACAATTTTCCATTCCATATCCTTGCGTCATCACTTAGATCACAAAACATCTGCCATGTTTTCAGCATACAGGTGTACTCATCCTACCTTTTATTTTCTTCTGAGCTCACAGTCAACAAGGACTGAAATAGGTCACGAGTATTTTCTACTTTAAGGAATCATTAGCACACAAGGTCAAGCACCTCTAGTCTCGGTATGCTAGGTCAAAATGTTGAAGTACTGCTTGAGAGAAGAGAGATTCTGAGTCTCAGACCAGCACTGCATACTGCAGCAAGAACTAACTCTCAGCTTCACAGCCTAATACCTCACACACTCGATTACAACTCTTCAGTAAGTTCCCTACAATAACGAGGCATCCAGCACAACAGAAACTATATAGTAATTAGAAGGAGGTTGGTTCAGAGCACTAAGTTGTGACTGACTTCCGAATTCTAGAAAAACCACTACATTAAATCATGGGTCAAAGCCAGACTTTTCATTAACTGTTTACTAAACCAAAGTCAGTAGTGAATGGCTGGAGGGAAAACTAGCAGAGGAAAGTGATCTCGGTAACCAACAGCAGCAACTGTATCAAAGTTCAATAGAGCTGAACTGTTCGTATTTTATTAAAGGTCTTGATACAGTGTCACATGGAGGAGCTTATAATTCTGGATGAGTACAAGAGCCATAAAGCAGGTAAGAGGAAAAATGGTGAAGGTCACTGCTTCAAGGAGAAATATGAGACCAGAAAGAAATTACTATTGGGGAGTTCCTTGAAAATCAGCCCTGAAGCCCCCTTCTACATAATGATTTAGTCAAATAACTTCGCATAAGCTGCATTTACTAATGAAGTTTGCTGATTACCAACTGTCAACATGTAATGTGAGACAGCAGACCAGAAAGACAGAAACAATAGGATGACCCCTAAAGCTGGGTAATAAAAGTATGATGCAATCCAATGGTACAAGCAACTCACAGCAGCAGAGTTTGGCTACGGAGTTCTGGTCGACCTCCAGAGTGCCAGAAGCCATGGACACAATGTAGCCAAAGGAACAGCAAAATGAGACCCAAGGATGTATGAGGAATGACATATCTAGCAGAGAAAGTGAAGAACAGGTGACATTGTGCATGGCACTTGTAAGACCCTAACCAGAGTAATGTGCCAAAGTGTTTACCTATATTCAAGAAACTGAGCACAAAGGAGGTGCAGAGAACAGTGACTATGAAAAAAGAAAGGAATGGGAAGGTAATCTTACAAGAGGATGATAAAAGAGCTTTGCTTAGCCTTGCAAAACAAAGTCTGAGAGAGAACGTGCAACACGCTAAATAAACACACTGTGAAATGATGATCCAGCAAGGAAAAACTGCTGTTTCACTCAAGAGAAAAGAACAACACAGGAACAAATAGACATAAATAGATCACCAAGAACTTTAGTGTGGAACTTGATAGTGTTTCAGCTGTCAGAGAAACGATGTTCAAAAAAAGTTTTCTACCAACACAAACAAGGATCTAAAATCCAGTTAACTTTCCAGGTAGTCTTTGATGGATTTATGATGTAGTTCCTGCAGTAGCCAGAGACAAAATATAGTAAACCAGATTTCCTTCCACTTCTGTATGCTTATCTGGCAGATAGAAGGCTTACACTTACAAAGTCCTCCGAAGTCATACATTGCACTAACTGCCTTGTTAACAGAAGCTAAAACAGGGCAAGGCATTATGTCTTGCTTGGCGGAACAAGGTCTCCATTCAGCCTGCAAGTTTATGCAAGCAGGAGTCCCACAGCATCCCACCATGGAAAGCAGTGTTCCTACGGTGCTGGCAGTGCGTAGCAATCAGGGATCCTGAACACAGTGCTCAGAACATGCTTCACAAATGCTCCCTCCCTCCTCCCAAGCTATATTTAAGCAATTCGAACCTACTAAGCTGTACAGTTTTCCTCTCAACGTACCTCTCTCCAGCTTCTCAATGTCATGACATGAACAGACTAGAAAAGAAAAAAAAAAAGTTACTTACAGTTGCTCATGCAGCCTGTGGTATCCCACAGACGCGCCAGTGCATGATGGTACTATGAAGCTTAGATGAAGCTAAGTAAAGCAATCCTTAAGCTTGGCATGGCAGGAATAAATTGGATGTTTACATTTAACAGAAAACATCCTTTACATGGCCTTACAACCCATCTCTCAAGATACCATTCCTCACTTCTTCCCCTACTTCCACACGCCATGCTATAGGCCACCTCTCTTTGCCTTTTCACAGACAGCGTGCACTGCAGGACAGGAAAAGTGAATAGGATATTTCTTTTATCATTCCATGCAACAGAGCCTAGTTTTCTCTGCTGTCTTTTCTTCTGTTTACTCACTAGCACATTTAGGACAGAGGACATATCAGTAAAGTAATGCTAAGTCTACCGTTAAGCAGCATGAACCAGGATACTGTGAAACTGGCAGTGTCTTACTTAGGTCCATGCCTTGGCTAAAACCAAATTACTGCCTATTTCTTTAATCCCATGATGTAAGTGCACAAAGAACCCATCCCTGATTCACATCTCCACAGAATAAAAAATTGCCCTTCTCCAGAAGATGAGCTATCATCAATAGTGAATGCCCTGTTTATTAAAAATGCCACACATTTACCTTAGTTCCAAGGTAAAAGATCTGACCACCACAGCTGCTGATGGACTGGTAACAAGCTTTCTCTCCAACCAATGCCTACAGGGAAAAAAATTACATACAAGTAAAACTGCTTTTTCTTTTTGTAAAATTTTCCAAGAAACGTGTATACTTGCACTTTAGAGACACTTTGTAATTCAGGAATCAAAATGAGGATTAGGAGAGAACAACATAAATTGCTGGGCAGTAGTAGGTAAAAAAGCTCTGCCATCGCTCCTTCCTGCTCGCGAATGCAGCTTAAAGTGCTACTGAGCTCTGGCTGCCCAGAAAACGTGATGGAGTTATAAGGACCCACAAGCAGCGCTCTGTATCTATCCTCAGATACAAAAAAAAAAAATAAAAATTTATGGGGGCTCTTTCCTTGCCCATCTGCTTCTTCACAAACATTCCTCAAGAGCAAATGTCTAGGAGACACAGATGGGAAGAATATTGTTGAAGTGAGAGTTGCTACAACAGAAGTTTGAATGCCAGTAACTAGCATTCAAAAGGCTGTATATAGGCACATCTACAATGTGAGAAATGGAGCGTCACATCAAAATTCGAGATTTTACCACAGTGCATGGGCAGTGCCTGTTTCCCACTCTGCTGCACAGTTACACAGGGCAGAGCTATTTGTCCTGTACTTTTCTCAGTCTGGCCAGGTATGGAAGCTTCCTGGATCTCTCCCCACTGCTGAAAAGTGTGCCCATTCCAGGGACTACCATAGTAACACTTCAACCTGCTCAGCATAGCATATAACCTAAGGCTGAAGTAGCAGATATTCCCTGCATCTTTCTTTAGATGCTGCAGCAGAAGAATAGGGTCTAACAGTCTTCATTAACAACCCAGGCATCTCTGAAACCAGAATCGCTCTTATGGGAGTAGCAGCCTCACCTAAGATTTGCCTTCCAGAGCATCTGCAGAACTAACACAGGAAAAGGTGTATTTCTGATCTTCTGAGCCATGGGGAAAAAAAAAAAAAGCTTTCCATCAGAAGTTGTCCTTGACTCAGTTGCTCTGGAATAGGTTGTCTTGTAATTCCTACTGAAATGCAAGGAAAGAGACTGCCTGTTTCATATCCTCAGTATTTCAAAATGGCATTATAGACTTCAGATCTCACCTGCCACTTAGAGTCTGTGAATTAAGTGCGGGTCTTTTCTAGACTCACAATAGCATTTTAACAGGCAGCACTTATTTGGGCCTACCAGTTTTTCAAGCCACATGCCTCTGGCTTTAACGGTAATCACCAGAAGTCCTCACAGAGCACTGCAGAGTTTCTGGAATTGAGTGAAAGGCTCCAAATAACAACATATCCTAGCAAAGAGAGCTCGTATACCACCTTAGTGCCAATCTCTAGCTATGTTCTGTGAGGTTATGCCTGGCAATTCCAGATCACGTTGTAGGCAGTACATCAGCTAACTTAGACTGGACTCCACCTTCTGACTCTTTCTTCTTCAGCATGCATCTGCAGCAGAAAGAATGACAGCAATGCTAGCAGCATGAAGCAGATAAAGCAGCGAAAGCCAGATAAGCAGCAGCTATGTAACTCTAAAGGTTGCAAAGACTCCTCATAGATCTGGCTGGAAGAAGCACTCTGTTTCTTGGTGCTCAAAGGGAACCATGACAGAGAGGACTTTTTTTATGAAATCCTGCCATCTTGCATTGAAGGACCTTGTCCTTGGGCTTCTGGAGCTGAGTCATGACCATATGCTGGGCTTGGAATTGCTGATCCAAGCTACAGACCCACATGAGCCTTCTGCTAGTTGTTTGTGCCAGCAAGTCTCACAGGGCTGTAGCAGAATTGAATAGGAACCGTATCGTCCAGCTGTGGAATTTCAGAACCCCTGGGTTATCTCTGGTGAAGCACTGTGAGGCTTGAATGAAAGGATGGAAGGCCCTTTCCTATATACACTCTTAGCAAACTGTTTCCAAAATAGAGAAATCGATTTTCTACCAAAAGCAGTAACTTGTCCCACAACCATGGCTCTAAAAAAAACCTCCACAATGCTATGGCAATACAAATACCACATCAAAGTGAGTCTGCTGCACAGGGCACAGGCGGGTTACAGGAGCTATCAAGAGCCACTGAAATTAACACCTACTTCAGGAATAAAACTTGTCCAGATATCACATGGACCAGGATCCAAAAAAAAAAATAAACAAGCATGAAAGTCAAAATAAAAGACAGACAAATAAACAAAAGAGGAAAAAGTAGAAAACAGGATGTTTGAAGCGTTGCAACTTCCACTAGTATGGATGCTTTTAGTTTTTTTACTTCAAACAAGAAAGAAGTGTAGGTACTATGTTTCATCCTCTCTATCCCTGCATGACAATCTATTAGACAAGGGCAGGGAATGCATGTACTGCCCAGGCACTGCTACAGCAGAGTATTTGTGGCATACAAAATAGAAAAGCCTATAGGAATCTCTTGAAGAATAAAGCACATCAGCTTTTTTCCTGTACAGAGTATTCCAAAGCTTGGTAACTTAAGAGCAGCTCCTAAAGACATCAATGCACTAAAGAAAACATGAACTGTCAGTTGGTCACATCAATACTATGTATGATTTCTGAAATGCTTCAAAAAGGCTTTTTTCCAAAGCTCTAGGCTTCCACTTCAGGCATATCTCAAACAGAGTTAGCTAACACAAGCAGGTCATTTGTGCCTACCAGGGCTTCGCTGACATTGCCTCCCGTAGCCAGCGATTTGAAGTGGCTGCTGTTGTAGACCAGCTGAACTTCCGAGATCTCTATGGTCTCCAGCTCCTCCTGCGTCTGACGATCTATAACATGCAGCTTCTCCACACTATCCAGAAGCACTGCTGTCCGTGAGTTTATCCACTGAAAGAGCAACAAGTTGCAGATTTCAGCAATGCATACACAATCAGAGGCCAACTAAACAGCCTCTGGCCATATCCCCAAGTATCAATACTGGAAGTTCTAGGATGACTAGTGGCTTTGGTCACTTCACAACACCACCTACGCGTAACTCCAAAGGTAAAGACAGGGAGGCTCCTTCTGGAGAATCAGCTTCAACACTGAGAAAAAGGAACCTTCTTGACAGAAAACACCTATAGACAAATGGCAATCCACCAGAGTTCTTGTCCTCTTGGTGCACTATTTATGCTTTAGCATACTTTCTATCCAAAAGTCTCAAAAACATGACTACTGCAACACCTGTCTCAAATCTCTTAGGAGGTAAATATGGCATCAAGAGGCATTAGAAAGAGGAATAGTACATTAAGTTTAACTCAAAGCTTGTCATCCATATTCTGTGGCTTCTACTTCTATGTCAAAACCCTGCAAATAAAAAGGCTTTTTTTCACTGCTTTTACAATTATTATTTTTTTAAAACAACCAAGCATATGCGTTAACAACCTTCAAAGTCCAGCTGATGTGGTATTTTGGCCTTTCCTGCTTTATTCTCTGTATTCTGTACATGTGTTTTAGAGTTGGGCAATTTTTTTTGTTAAAAGCATCAAACAACTATGGTGCTTTAGCAAACACTTGTATGTAGTAACACTAGAATTTTACTGAGCCAATTACAGAGAAGTTTGCTTTCTTTTCTAAGAATAAAGAATAAAAATCTTTCTTGCCAGACTCTCTCTAGCTCTAGAAAATATTTCCTCAACAAGGCTACCCCCCCTTCCCAAAAAAGGTCAGTATTGTTGCCTGCATGCTGCTAATTTTTACCCTTTAGCTACTACTTGTTATTTCACTTGTGTTTGTTTTTCACCGAGTCCCAAATTTAAGGACATTTTCAGTTAGTGAGCTCCAGATAAAATACAAATTCAGTACATGAACTGGTCGTAAAATCAATAGTATAGAACTAAGGGCTATAAAGATGCTTAAGAAAACTAGTGCAAAAAAAAAAAATTAACCATTCTATAGTATTGAGACTTACAGTAAAGTTGATGAGGTCATAGTGTAGATGAAGCTGTCTCTGCTTAGTGACATGTATTGCGCCAGTATCATCTCTCTTTACCTAAAAGAGAAATCGGACAAGGCTGACTCAAACTCAAAGACTTTCCTCAGCTCAATCTCTCTGTTCCCGGAGGGCATCACACCAACTCCAGGAGCCTGAAGCTCCCCTCAGACAATCATGCTGAGTGTGCAGTAGCAGTACACATGCTTCTCAAATGAAGCGTAATGTCTCACTTTCAAAAGCACTCATGTAAGTGAGGAAACAGAAGGCTCTGCGCAGGGGGCAGTAAAAATATATGCCCTCTGCTGGATCAATTTTAAATCATTATTTGTACTACAAGAGCTGTATGTCATAAACAAGCTGGCACTACATGAGTTGAAGGTGTTGTTCCCCCCTGCTCCACCTTACGTATTATATAGGGCGATTCAGTTTCTAAAAGGGGTGCAAACCTCCAGCATTTGAACAGAAAGCAGCAAAGAAGGACTGATTCTCATTCACTCACTCCCAAGGGGCTCAGCCCCACTGGAATACTGAATTGAAGGGAGATGTTACATGACAGCTCCCAGTCAAGGGTTCTCTCTCGTCCCATGCAGGAGCTACTGTACTTTCTGCTCATAAAAGTCAGAACTACAGAATGCTAATGTGAAACCAGCTTTAATTCATCATCATTAAAAAAAGCAATCTGCAAAGAAAAATAAGGTTTTTTGACAATCTGAAGTACAGCAAGAGAGACCTGAATTCAGGTAACGTGGCTGCTGTTTAGTAACCTATAAGCAGAGCAGCACCACTGGCCATAGCCAAGCTGGGCATCTGTGCAGAGGCTCATGCTATTGCACGCACAGACATCTCCAGCAAGACAGGCTTAAACATACCCTCTTTTCTTTATCCTCAAGTTTATCAAGAGAGAAGACAGAGGAGAAAGAAGATTCAATCCAGACACCACAATGTCTGAGTGCTTGAGCAAAGCTTAAGGTCCAAAATGATAGCAGAGCTGGGAAACAAAATTAGCACTCCAAAGCCAAGATGTCAGATTTTCTGAAGCCTGGGTAATGCTCTCATACTGAAATCAGACATCAAATCATTTTCAAACAACCATATCTGCATGTGTAACTTCTGCAGATCTAAAAAGGATGAGCAGCATGCCCTAAAGTCATGTGCCAACAGGACCTGAAAGCTGTTGTCTTTTAGTGGTTTATCCAAGTTTTTTTCCAGACATGTGTTTTAAAGCAAAAATTAAAATGGTATCTCAAATTCACATAACTCCCTGAAAAGAATCTACATTCTTTTATCTCCAGTAGAAATGAGATAAGCTGCAAATCAACACTTCTGGATGCATAAAGCTCATGCCTCCAGATTCTCAGGAAGGGCACTGCTGCTTGCTAAAGAGCAATGACCAACAGGTTTGATTTCCCAAGCTGGTTGCAAGCTGCAGACATCCCTAGCGTGCACAGATATCATATTTTCACTGAGACAGAGGCTCAGTCAACTGCATATGCGAATAAGACATGACAATCTGAAAAGCAGCATAAAACACCCAAGTCTTACCAGAAGAAAATGAACGACATCTCCTCGACAAAATGCAAGCATGGGGTTCACAGAGTTCTGTACAGCCACAAAGTGCCATGCCAAAAGAGGGACACTAGAAGGGTCCATCTGTTAGACAAAAAGCACAGTCAGTATTTAAGGTATGCAAGGCAGAACCTCAGTTCCAGGACACATGCTGTTCATCAGCTGCTACTCACTGACTTTGCCATGTACACACACAGGCTGTAAAGCAATTTCCTGGTCTGCTGGCAGCTGAGCAGCAACTTGTGCTCTTTGGTCCAGCCACATGGTTTAGGGGCAACATGTGCCTCTTGGGAAAGCTCACGGCCAGTCGGAACAAAACTTGCATCCTAGCTGCTTAATGTAGATCCAGTCTCGCATGGATTGATGGACAACGACAAGCTGCAGCTTGCTAGCAGCCTTGTCTCTATTCTCCCAATCTAACATACCCCACATCTTCCTCCAGCTGCTTTTCCAAGAGGAATTATACCAACAACTAGTGAAAGCAAATAATCAAGAGTTTAGAAGACTGTTTAGTGCTCCAATTCCACTTTGTTTCTGTCCCTGCAATTAAGGGTTCTATTGTATGGTTCTTGTGTAAAGCAATGCCCCCAGTCCAAGGTGACTGTAGCCATCATCAGGTCAACATCCCATCTCTAGGTGCAACCAGGATACAGCAGGGAATACAAGAAGCTGAGGGGTTCCTGAGTTCCTACCTTCCTACTTAGGGGAGAAATTCAGCATTTTCACACAGGTACAGCTGAAAGCAGCCTTTTCACCTCCTCTCCGCCCACAATCTGCACACATCAGACCAACAGATTATCACTGCAATTCCACAGTGCAGAGTTTACTGCATGCTGATAAACTAGCAATATCAAACACCTGGTCCTAATCTCATCCCCTTCACTTTGGGTTTGTAGCCATAATCCAAAAAGCAACTGTTTGGTTTCATTACTCACACGACCATAGGGAAAAGTCATCCACACTTTCAGAGATGGCTTCAGGCCAATAACCAATATCTTAAAGAGAAACAAAAAGGCAAAATAAAATGTTTAAGTATATACAAGAAAACTTCTCCTTTGTGATTTCTCACACAAAGCCTTCCACAAGCGGCAAGTTACCTTCGTTAGAGAGGCCATGGCCAGCAGGGAATACTGGGTGATAGGATGGTCTCTCAGCTCAACTTTTGCATGTAATGGTTCAATACAGCAAACTTCCCCCTTTGAGCCACTGAAGAGACATCGAGATTCACACGTTCTCACTCCCATAACCCTCCTGCAAAGAAGAGAAATCAGCTTGGTGGCCAGCTGTTAAGAAGAGATCAGCCCAACAATCTCATGAAATCTCAAGAGTGATCCTTCCTAAATATTGTTTTTTTAAAAGTCCTTTACACAACTCCAGGGATCACTTCTAGTGTGTCACTGGAAGCAGTCCCATACAGCTGCTCAGATACAGACAAGAATTCCTTAAGATCTTATTTAACAGTCAAAGTTTGGAAAATCCTGAACATGATCAGAATCGTTAGACTGTCAATCCTTCCTCCTTGTTCCTCCTCTTGAAAAGGCCAAGAAGAAAATGAGCAGTTACTGCAGGGCAGCTCTCACTAATGAAACAAGGAAAACCAAGAGGCAGCACTTTTATGACAACTACCAAGAGCCCACAAGGAATGCCAGAATTCTGGGCAATACATTGATCCCTTAATGACTTAGGCTATTCTTTGACTACTACACTGCCCGCTAGCATCTTGCTTCATCTGTGAAATTATACTGCAGCCCTAAATTACACCTTCAACATTCAGACACTAGGTTTATTTCGTTCCAACAGGGTTTTTTGCTTAGGTTTTAGAAATTATGACCCAGCATTAGTTTCTTGTACTTTCCATGGGTAGTTAGAGTTATTCTCTTACTTAAATGACAGTTCAAATACGGAGCCTCCGCTGTCATTGCAAATTGCAAGTGTCGGGTCATCTGTAAACTGAGCAGATAAATTAGATTAAAAGTGGCACTAAGAAATAAACTACAAAAAAAAGAAAAAGATAGAAAAATGTATGCTATGGCATTATTAACAGCATACAAAAGTACAAGTATTCTCCCTACCAGAAAGACACCTTTAACATAGAGTTGAGACAAGTACCGGCTTTTTTATGACGTGTAAGAAGAGCAAGATTTTGTGTTTCATCTTCACCCCTCCAGGAAGTCCCAAGCTAGATTTTGTTACCAAAATCCCATTACTTTCTATTGCAGCTCAGAATCACAGCGTACCAAAACCTGTGTTACCACTAGAACCGCTCACAGCCTCAAGCCCACAAGCTGGTGCCAGAGCTGGTGAATGGGCTGCAGTCACACAGACCAAAATCAGAAACATCCAGAACTAATAATGATACCAAATGATCAAGATAAGAAAGGGTCATAGCCACAGCTGAGGCACCCTTTTGGAGGACTCTGGAACCCAGCATCTAGCAGCACAAGCATTTGGCCTGTATCAGTGTCTGAGTACTCTTCAATACTGGTACTGTCATCAGGTCATGAACTAGAGAAGGGGGCCACTAGGAGCAGAAGATGTGGCACGGGGGAATATTCATCTTTATGCACAGGGCAAAGATGGCAGAGATGGAAGAGTGGCAGATGCAGCAGTAAGGGGGCACCTGATGCAGCAGTAAGGGGGCACCTGATGCAGCAGTAAGGGGGCACCTGATGCAGCAGTAAGGGGGCACCTTCACACCCACCAAACATGTATCCAGTTCAAACCACTGCAAGTTTTAGAGAAAAGTATTCTAGCAACTAATTCTTCATAGATTTTGGCATCAGAGAGAGGAGTTGTAACAGACAGCAACTGTTGTTTGTTATAGTACAACCCGCAGCCGATACTATCATTTCAGCTCTCAAAATATTCAGTTTCTTTTTAAATAGAACTTCTGCTCATTTTTCTCATCTTTGGATACTATCACCAAATAGCCCCTAGCTCTCACCTGTAAATCTAAAAGTACTACACTAGGAAAGTCAACACATCTGACTGAATACAAGTGTGTTTTAAAGAAAAAAAATATAGTACACAAGGAGTACGTGTAGCGTTTGTTACCTTGATGTGCAAAATGGCTGTTCCTGGTGGGTGGGCATCTGTTATTGATCGTAGCAGCTTCCCACTGGCCAGATCCCACATTGTGATCTGCAAAGCAGATTGTTCTCAGTACACGTTTACTGCCAAGGGGTTCTCTCCACCATCTTGTGCGTTAGTACATCAGTAAGTTTCTAGATTCCCAATATCATCCTGGGTTATTCATATCAAAGAAAAGTGATCTGAAATCTGTTCCTACTCTGTTTTTACAAGCAGTTTACTTATCTGTTCATACTCTCGTTGACAACATTAGAGTTATCTTCACGAATTTGAATCATGTCCTTTTAGCAAGCTCTCACCACCTTCCTGAACTCACTCACCTCACAGTTATCTGCCTGATAACACAATTAAAGAACGTAAGATAACTTTGCTACCACACAACACTGTTCAAAGTGGTTCAATGCACTTCTCTCTCACAGAATCAGTGAACAGTTGAAAAATCTCTGCGAACACCCATTAGCAAAACTCAAGCATTTCCATGGCTACCATGAACCTTGTCACTCCTCTCCTCCTGTGTTTGCCGAGCATGACAGGTCAGGTAGGAGTATAGAGCTTGGCTTGCGCTTGGATATTAAATTCAGGCAATTTCTCAACTAAGAAGCAGGAAGTCCCAAACTACTTACTGCGTAACTGAGGAATATTTAGCCCAGAAGAGCCGAGATCACAATTTGCATCAAACTTCTTACTGGAAAACTATTTTATATGGTTCCATAAATCATCTATCAAAGCTTTGTAGAACAGATGTTTCAAAACTGCTGCTCCAAAATATTTTATCTGAGTACTAGTCAAAACGGGCCACTGCTCTGCATGGATCAAGTCTGTATTTCCACATGGTCTGGAGCAGTCTGTCATTTAGCCCTATCATAGACACCAGAGTGCATTTTACCTAGAATGCAGGCGAAAGCCAAAGGAGCAAAGGAAAATTAAACTAAAAAGAAAAACAAAGCAGCCTTCTTTGTATTCCTTAGACCTCTAAATTTCATCAAGTTAACTTCTATCCATTTTGGTTTAGTTTTAGTCTTATAACTTCTGTTCAGGAATTGTTTTCTCTCTTCAGGCTCAGAGAAGGGCATAAAAATACAGCAGACTCAAACCCTTTTCCCCCTGCACTGAAAAGTTATGCTGCTTTCATCATACAAGAGAAGTAAGGTACTTGTAAAAATGAACTTTGGGGCTAGATATGAGTTTCAAGAATTGCAAGTCATCACCACAGTAAAAACTGGCTTTAATTACAAAGCATAGATCTCACAAAGTGACCTAGAAGTACTAAGCTAGTTGTCTTGGTGTGCCATTGCACATTTCAGTTTATCAGGAGCAGGACTTATGTCACAATAAGTCATGATTAACTGAATCCTTCACTATATTCTGCATTACTCATTTCCTCCACAGAAAATTACCCCAAACAACCTGTCTGAGTTAGCTCACTGGATGCAGGAACTGGCTGGCCAAAAAATCTCTGGGCAGATCAAGCCATGCATTCTGCTTCTCAGCACAAAAACTACTAACAAACAGCTACATACTGAGTGTGCTTGGCTTGGAGCTATTGTCACCCCTGGGTAGTCCCTCAGTAACAGCCTGCAGAAGGACAGAGCACTGGATCATCTCATTCTACAGGAATTACCTGTCCTTTTGCAAAGCCACACAGGAGCCTCGAACAGTCGTTGTTGATACTTAGGGCAGAGATAGCCCCATACTGGGCCCCAACAGCAGTGCTGCCCAGACACAGCCGAAGAGCCTGGTTTTGATCTAGAGCAGAACAATTAGTAAGAAATTAAAGAGAAAGAAAGATCAACGATTAAAATTAACATCATGCAATTATGTACATATACAATTTGGTTGTGGCACATTAATGATTCACAGGCTTACAGTTAAGTTCTTAAAAAGAGTTTACAAGGTAAGAGCACATGTTAGTACAGAGATAGCGGGACACGCAGTGAAATGCAAAAATTATTTTTAAAAGTACAAAACAGACACAGGGAATATGGAAGCGCAGAGGTATTACTAACTGAAGAAGAAACTACTAGAAAAAAATCAAAGCAATCTTTAGCTTTCCTTTTACTATTCTGTAATGGTGCTTAAGTTGTAGCAAGGAAGATGACAGAAAATGAATTTTATTTTCCAAGCCTTATACTTCTTTACGCTGATTCGAATATCAACTACAAATCCCCAACACAGGCTTTTGGTAAATGTAGTTTTATGCAACTTATTCCTTGTTTTGTTGATAAAGGCCAGAAGCTGCAGGGAAAATGAACTTGTGTCCCCAGGCTGCGCAGTTAAAATGCTCAATGAGTTCTAGTGTACATAGCTCTTACTTTATAAGGATACAGTAATGATCACCACACTGTGACACAGGCTACTGCAAAGGAGGCCCTAATGCCTACACAGCCTCCTACGGGACTGGACTGCTGCATGGCCATGCTCTGTCTGCCCCTGCAGACAGCAAACAACAGACATCTCTGTTTGTGCTAAGTTCTTGTATGCTTCCACCACGAGAGAATGAAAATTGCTTCGTATGATGTTACACTGCAGGCATTATGAATGATAACCCTCTGCCTGTCTTTGCTGCATTACTCTTAAAAGCTAAGAAAACAAATGTTCTGGATACGCTTTTTCTACCTCTCCCCGGTTTTGGGTGGTTTTTTTTTTTTGGTTTTTTGGGTTTTTTTTTTCTTGTGGTTTTTTTTGTCCCCCCCCCCCCCCCGCTTTTGAGTGGGGGAGGAAGAAAAGATGCTTTGTAAGGACTGTTGGAATGAAGACTAGAGATTTGAAATACATCAGAAGCACCACAGTAACACTGTGTGCAGGATTTCACCTTGAGCAAGGAAGGGAAAGGACAGGATCCAGGAGAACAGACAGCAGCTGAGCACCAGAAACCCCCTGGAAGAACTGCCCAAGGCACGGGACACATTTCTCAAAGTTGCAGCACCATTAGCAATGTGCTAGAAGTGAAACAGTGGATGTATCTCTCTTTTCTTCCCCATACAAAGTTATGTATTAATCAACCTGCTCAGACAGAATGATGGCTGAGCACACACACCGTGGGAGTCACCTTTCAAATTCTACCAGTATGAAGAGGCATTAGTGGGAGGTCTGAAATAAACACTAGCAAGAAGAGTACTGAATTCATGGATTACTCTAAAGCATTGTTTATGGTGAGGAGAAAGAGGCTAGTGTCAAGTTCAAATACTTTTTCCACTCCATTCCTTCTTTTCCTGCATCTACCTCAATAAACTCATTTGCTGTAGTGGCCCAAAAGAAAGGAAAAAATTCCCTCTCCTGCAAAATCTAGATAGTGCTAGCAGAGAGGCAGGGATAGAGAAGGTGTTACAAACACCACTTGTTCCGTGTGAGACAGGGCCTGGGAGAGACAGAAAGGTCTTGCAAATGCACAAGGAAGACTCAGGTATTATAGAAAACTGTCGGTTTTGATCTAAAAAAGACGATAGTAGTGGTCAAGAGGACACCATATGTTATGGGTGCTCAGAGACATTGGGATTCTTGTGAATGTTGAAGAGCTCTGCTCTGCTCTTGCAGTCTGTGGGAGGAAGAGACAAAGGTGCCTTTGGTTGACCATATCAATGAAAATCATCACCTCTTCATCAGGTGACAAGCAGCCCAGGCAGTTCTGGAAAAGGCTACCTGTCCTTCGTGTACTCCTCCTGCTCTGCTGTGCCTGCCAGCACAACACCTGATGCTGCACAAAGAAGGAAGCACCTCCCCTTTCTTCCTTTGCAGTCTGGCTTATGCCAAACACAGAACAAGGGAGTTACATTTTCAAATGAGAACTGACATTTGCTTGTTTATTCCTAAATACATTTCATAAAGATACTGCTTCTGCTGTAAGAAATGTTCAGTTGAACTACAGGTAGATGAAAATTATTTTTCACAGTTAAATAATCAGAAACTGCATAAAACACTATTTTTCACTAGCTTTCCAAATTAACATGATACTGTTCAAGATATCTCTGAAATACAAGGAGAACGTGAGGGTTCAAATTGGCTGAACCTACACGTACAGAAGCACCTCTGAAAACTCTGACAGTCACACAAGTTACTGTTTGAATAGAGATCTACGTTTTGTAAGCCTTGACACTCACATTTAACTAAACAAAGGATGCATACAATTCAAGTGACTACACTGCAAACTACTGCCCTTATTCAATACATAAGAGGAACATGGAGCCAAAACTACTTCTGTATTGCTATAGCGAAAAATTAGAAAAGCAACATGCAATTTATTGCATCTGCTACTCAAGCACAACGCAGAGCCCTCCTGAAGGTCAGTGTGATGCCAGGGAGCCACAGCAAACCACAGCACCTTCTGCTCCAGGGGCCAGGCGGGGTGTTTGAGCCACCACCTCTATTACCAAGAACAAGGCAGTGGAAATTCTTCAAAACTAAGGCCGTTGCTCTGCAGACAGCTCTCCTTATTAGGATAAGATGAAAGCAGAAGCCATGTGATGGAAATAAAAATAATCCTTTGCCATGCTACTAGAAAACACCTTGACGTCACTGCGACAAGGGTGTTCATGGCATAGATCAGAACAGGTCAAAGAAAAAGAAGAAAAGTCATGGAAGATTTCCACGGAAGCTCAGAGAACACAGAGCTACAGCTAGAAAACAAGTTCCCCAGAGAGGTGTTCTCCAAATGGTGTCCTTCAAGTCTCAAAGAAGTAATTCCTGTTCCAGAGGTCTGGAAATACAGTTTATTTATAAAAAGACCATCTGCTAACCATAGGAATATGTTAAAAAATAAGGTGAATACTGCAGATCTTGCTATTAAAGGCAACTTGCATTCTGTTCCTTCTACTTCAGCTTAAACCTGTCAGTAAGTCAATCAACAACCTGTTTCCTGTAAGGCATCAAAAAGGAAAATCTTTCAAAGCTTTCTCTGAAAAGGGCAGCAGTTTCAGAATCACTACTACTTTCGATCCAGCTTTACATCTTTATATGTATACCCACATGAACTTTCAAATCCATTTTCTTCTTCCCTCACCCACAATGTCAATTCAAAATAAACAAGACACCCATGCCATCCCAAAGTTAAATGCTTTGTATGACTCAAGTTATTCCTTCCTCAAAAGAAAGTGCCCATTGTTTGCCAGAGACACATTTTCAGAGTTGAGAAATGATCACTTGGAAAGCTAACCCCAGAGAAACCCATGCCAGTACTTGTTCTTGTTTCCAGCCAGTCAAAAGATGACACAGAAGGAAAAGCCATTAGGTAAGATTTTAAATTAAAAA
>VYXH01012749.1:1267237-1289396 GCA_013397275.1 Burhinus bistriatus
CCGAACTATGAATAAGATGGACAAAATTGCTTCCAAAGCAAAGCAAGACACCTGAATCAATGAGCTTCTATCAATCAACTGGTAGAGTAATAAAAACTGATAAAATCAAAAGGTTATAAGAGCTGACCTCATGATCCACCAGACTAGTATTATCAGCTTTGATTTAAGGCACATTTAGGGCTAAGCATTTGGAAAAAAGCCTTTTTATGCTTGAAACAAAGGTGGCTATCAATTGTCAAAAAAAGTTTTTAATGTCACAATTTACATAAAGCAATTCTTCATCCGAAACGTTTCTGGCAGTAACTATTTGTGTTGCTCTCAAAGTCCGAAGTTGAAATGACATGGCACTTTGATACAGCTCTACAAGTAAAGAACAAGTTTGTGAATATGATAAAAAAAGTCACTTTCCAGAACAAACGCATAAGCATAGCACTCCAGAAGTTATTACTTCTCAGACCACCAGGTTTTCATCAAGATCTTTTCCTTAAGCCATGATTTTCCTGAGTTTGAAAGGCTTGCTTTTTTTCTCCCACAGAATTACTCAAATATTACAAGTTTTGCCCATAGGTCCTTTCCTCCCAACTTTATTAGGCATCATACCAGTAAATGCTCTCCCAGGAGGTATATTTCCCTTGGGCCTGGCCATCAGGAGGACAATAGATGGTGAGCTAACCAGACAGGCTGCAGACACCATCTCCCTCAGTAACACAACAGCTGTCCCCTAAACCAGGGCACGCTGAACCCTCCTGCCCTTTACTTAAGCTACTAAGATGCTTACTCAGAGCACGGCTTAAGTCAGCCCACCCGTGGCTTCCATATCAGGAACCCACTGCTCCCTCCTCAGCTGCATAACCAGCACATGAACAGGGCTTTCAGAAGTTGCTGTCTGCTTGCATGGGTTTCACAGACCTTCTGGCTCATGGTTCTTTGAATTGGGGTCCTACTCCATTGTACTCCCCACTTGACAGCTCTCAGGCAGAAACAGATGGATGGCGATATTCAGGCGTTTGTCCTGCCCCAAAATAATGCCTTTACAGCCAGCTACAGACCTGCTGCCCTAAAACATTATAAATAGCACATTTACCTGCTCCTCTGCTGTTCTTGCCTGGAGAATTTTAAGTGTGCAATGCACATACATTCAATAGCCAATTCCCAGACTGGCCAGCAGTATTATCCACTGACTGGTTACTGCACTGCTTTACTCACTGCTTATCTGGCACCTTAAATTCTGGCACAGACAACATGCAAACTGGACAAGACAGGAGTTGTTCATGCAGGGTACGTGCACAGTGCAGTGTTACTGTACCTTTTCCTTTTCAGTCCACACAGAAAGGGCCAAAAGAGGAAAGAAAAAGCCAGAAATCAATAAAAAAAGAGTGAAGTAATGAACAGCATATATGTGATAATCTTCAAAGGTAGAGAGAACCTTCATATTTTGCTGATAGTGTTTCCTTTTGTTAACATTTCACCTTTAGATTTATTCAAGTAACTGAAAAAAAAAAAATTATAAATTTGGACTTCATTGTATTGAAGACCAAAAAAAAAAAGAAATCTGAGAAGAAATAAAACTGGAAGTTCACAGTGACTTAACTGGTAAAACTATTTTCAACAGTTACCACCAGCCAGGCAATCAACTCCCCATTAACTTCAAAAAACAACGAAGAGCAATAGTCCCCCAAAATCTAGTTTTAATGCTGTCTTTGGGTACTTATGCTACCTGTTCTCTCAAGATACCGTGCTATCCCCACACCTCAACAAAGACTCAGGACACTAACCATAAGTTTTACAGCCAACACAGAAAATAAATAGTTCAATACTAATCAAAACAAAGTTTAGCTATATAGAAATTTTATGTCTGGAACATAAAGTCTCCAAGAAAAATAACACATTTTGGTGAGCTCTGTTTAAGGACTAGTTTTTGAGTAGTGTAAAAACCTCTTAGCTCTTCTAGAAAGATGGAGGGAAAAAATCTCTAAGGATAATTTGTTTATTGTTACAGGCTTGCTGGGAGAGCACTTCACTCCAGCTAGCAATCGTCAAGGAGTCATCTGCACAATGCTCACAACTCCAAACAAGTTTCAGAAAGAATTTGGCAAAAGGATGGCCCTCATTTATATTAATAAATAAATACATCCCCCAAGCAAGCACCACACTAGAAACAAGCTAAGGGTCATATTCCTAAGGCACAAAAAACTGTCATTATCCAAATGTATTAACAAAGCATCAAAGAGAAGATAAACTACCTGAAAGATAGGTAAAAAATGAGACCACCAAACTCTTCTCAGTAATGTCAGATCATGTAACAAATGGCAAATACCAGAAATGGCAGACTGAGAGGTTTAGACAAGTTGTTTGTGCACATACGTTTGTCTGTTGGGCAGTATTTTCCCTCCATAAGAGTTTTTCAAGACTTGGCTAGTGAAAGGGTTAAATCCCCGGCAATCCTTGACTAAGGTCTTACTGTGATACACAAAAGCTTTACTTGCATCTTTCTTAGCTTCACTTGCATAGTTTTGGTAGAGTTGATAATAAGATATTTCGAAACATGTACTCTCTTGCCTGACGAGATTAAACGGGCTTTTAGCTAGCTCGTTAGGCTTCCTGGGTAAGTCACTGATAATGGGAACTCAGGACAATTGTGACCAGATAAGTGCCAAAGAACTAATTTAAACTGACCCCCCCTTGTAGACATTCTGGAACCAAAGGACTGATGAGCTAATTCAATGAGTATATATGGACAAAGGAAGCCCAAAGTTCAACTGATGGACTGCATAAGGACTATGTAAACGAATTTTTAGGAAAGACTGCCCTTCCAAGAAATCTGATGAATATGTATGGTTTTTCTGTATATAAACTGATGTGCTTTGCTAACCCGTTGGAGCACTCATGGTGGAATGAGCCCCAGTGCTGCCCAGCGCTGCAATAAAATGCCTGCTTAATAACACTTTGTTGTTATTGAGTTTTATTACATCGGTTTCCTTACCCAGCCACACCTAGCTTCCCACCTCGGTGAGGAAGTTAGAAAGCAAGGGGGTTCGGAGAACACCGATCTTTGTATCACTAGACAAAGCCAGGGCTGCCCTGACCCTGTTACTGGTAACAGTCCTGTGCCAAACAGGAGGCGACTACAGGCCTCCAGACATCCCTTCCTACCAACACAAAAAGTTGGCACCTAATCCAACTCTAATTAATCCACAAGAAAAATACTGCTTTTCAAAGATTAGATAGGCAATCGAGAACTGTCCTGTGATAATTTTTCAAGACCCAACAGAAGCATTTAAAAAAGCAGAATGAAAGCTACCCAAGCCTTCCTTAAAAAGCACAAAGCAGACAAGTCAAGAGGAGGAGACAAATGAAATAGCTACATAAAGTCAAATATATGAAAGAAAAAATAAAGGGTTAAAAAATTTGCTAGTGACACAAAACCATTCAGAGAAATTTAAATATCAGCAGTGTTCAACCAGAAAAATGGACCTACATTTTTGCAGGCTAAAAAAGGTGATGTTTCCATTTTACAGTATAAACCACACACATGGCTTAGAAAACTTCAGGGAGTAAATCTCATCATAATTAACACATCTAGTAGAACAATGTTTTCATTAAAAAAAGTACAGAAATTGATCAGTCCGCAGACATAAACTGCTGGTTTAAATTACAGAATAAAACCAAGCCAGAACACTAATCCTCTCTCTTTGCACACAAGGAGGCCTTATACAGCCATATCCTGCAAGGACTTCTCTCTTTGCAGGTAAATCTGAGAGCGCTGATGTCAACACTCAAGTTTTAGTTACAGAACTGAAAGAATTTAGCAGAGAAGTGGCAAGGAAACATTTGTGCCCATACCTGAAACAAAGTTGGATGACATACTTTAATTCCTCGTTACCTCTAAATTCCAGCATAGACTCACAGAATAACTTTGGTTGCAAGGGAGCTGTGGAGGTCTCTGGCCCTGTCCTACTACTCCAAGCAAAGTCAATGAGATCAGCCTGCTCAGGGCCTTGCTGAGTTTTGAATATCCCCAAGGAAGGAGATTCCACAACCCTTCTCAACCCTCATCTAATCCTTCAGCACCTTTGTGGTGAAAAATTTAATCAGAGGTTCCCATGTTGCAACTTGGGTCCGCTGCCTCGTATCTAACACCATGGACCTTTGAGAAGGGTCTGAGTCTCTCTTCTCTATACTTCTCCGTTAGGTAGTAGAAGATAGCACCATGATGTCCCCCTAGCCACCTTCTCTCCATGCAGAAGAAACCCAATTCTCTCAGCCTCTCCTCATGCATCATGTGCTTCAGCCCTGTAACCATCTTGGTGACCCTCTACTAGGCTCACTGCAGTATACTGATGTCTTTCTTTCTTGGTACTGGGCAGCCCAAAACTGGACACAGTACTTCAGGTGTGATCTCACAAGCGCAGAATAGAGGGGAGTAATATTTTTCCTCAAGTGCTGAACGCACTTGTCATAATATAGCCCAGTACGTGGCTGCATAAACAATGAGTTTATATGTTTCAATAGATCAGAAAGCTTGAAAGACCCTCTTGCAAGCACTGACATTTATTTTAATAAAAGCCAATTACTGGAAAACTGGCATTGTGCCAAGTTTCCTAAAGGCCATGAAATAAGCTGAATAACTACAGACTACACAGCCTTGCAAAGATGGTATCTAAAATAACAGTAAACATGTTGGTCCACAGTAATCAACAGTGTAACAAATAAAACTTTGCTTAAACACACTTGCATTGAGCAAAACAAACAAAACACATCAACTGAAATACCATAGCACACTAAGCATCTTGGACATTCAGGCATTCAGCGGTCCATCCTCTTCAATGGGACTTGATGCAGAAATAATCACGACAAAGGTGAGAATGACTCTTCCTATTTGCATGCTTATATAGAGCCCTAGAGCCCCTTCTGGAGTGTAAAATGCTAAAAATAGTATCTCTTGTGACAATTGCAGAGAACAGCTTCTTGTTTAAAAGCTTACTGGCTTCACAGTGTCTGCATATAGAGAGCGCAACAGGAAAATCAGAGTAAAAATGTGTTCCATAACAGTGATATTGGAGCTCTCTACATAGTAGACAAATTTTAGAAAAAACACAAAAGATCTACTACTAAACCTCAGTAAGATCACGTGTTGACTGCAGCAGATAAGCAGCTATCTATATTCAGATTAAGCACATCCTGTAATTGTTTCAATACTGGATTTCGTAAATGGCATCAAATAGTTTAATGCCTAAATACCGAGGAAGATGAGTCTTACACTATCACAGTCTTTTCCATCCTTCTGTTGTACCCTGTCCCCCGTAACTTTTGGTCTCTTGAATAATTTCAGCCAACTTCGAAAGAAAAGTAAAGAAGATAATAAAATGTCTAAAACTGTTAAGAATTTAGTGCTGCATAGACAAAAGGCACAAAAAAAAAAAAAATCAATGTGAATGGGAGCAATTCAAGTGCTGTTCTCGCCGAGCTGGTAAGCTGGATAAACAGAGGCACAAGCTCAGAAACTTTTTTAAGAAAGTCTGGTGATAAGAGGAAGGAAAGAATACCAGAATGAAGGGACACAGAGGTGACTGGCGCAAGGGTAGGTCAGGGAAGGAGAAACCTACGATGCAAGCCTGCACGTAGCCATGGGTCTGAAGTTCCACTTCCCACAGAACACATTTTAATTTCCCTAATGCTGGCAGCTATTATGTCATAGGTGAGAAGGAGATTAATACTGTATGAGATGATGGTTGTATACTGGGTCTGGTTTCTTCCGTGTGAAAACAGAGTAATTTACATTTAAACATAGAAAAGGCTCTTAATAGACAATTGCCACAGAGCTAAATTTCTCAATACCAATGTGTCAATCCTCAAGAAAGCAGAAGAAATACGTGAATAAGGACAACTAAAATATTACTTGTGCTTTATTTCTTCACTGAAAGAAAATCACATTTAGCACAAACAGAACATATTAGAAGAAATCCACCCTGCAGTTCTAATTCAGGTTAGGGTTTTTTTTGCTTGTGTGTGTTTGGGGTTTTTTTAAGATCATTAAAGGCAAAAAACTCAAAATTTTATTTTTAACTTACCAAATATCAGTGCTAACCCATGGGAAGTCCCCACTGCTATCAGATTTGATGCTGCCTGAAATAGTCATGCAGAAAGATTGAAAGTAGAACAAATGTTAGTCACAAATCCACCACTTAAAACTCTCACCACACTTATGCAAAGTTTGCCAAAAGGGGAAGATTTAGAATGTTACAGATACAACCATTTTCTAATTTATAAGTGACAATCAATTCCTATGTGAAAGCTAGAGAAGTATTATACCTGAACGACCATCACACAGGTTTTCTCAAGTTGAGGGCTGCCTTTTCTGCTGTTTGAAATTCCAATGCTCAGAGTGGTACCTCCAGTGGAATTCCTTCTCTGTAAAGTCAGCCTCATTCTTTCGGTGTGGTAGCTGAGTGTAAGTACTCAGAGGGTTTTTCTCACTCAGCTGCTACATGCAGATGTGAACTCTTTTACAACCCTGGGCAGCGCTGGTCCCCTGAAGAGACAGTCCACAGCAAGCCCAGAGACTCCAGCCTCCTTCCATGGGGAATTAAACATAGCTCCAAGATTCTACGCACTTGTAAACCTGTACCCAATTAAATGAAACTTAATAGAAATCACATAATGCTGTAGATATACTAATTCTACTTTTTATTTTTTAGCAAGTGTATGTCAGATTAAAACAGTGCTTTAATGTCTGGAGTATGTACGTACAGGTTTTTATCCTATGTGCACAACAGTCACGGTGCGCTTCCAATTTTGCTGTGCAACTTTTTGCCTTAGATGTGACTATGTTTTTTTTTTCCTTTTTTTGTTTTTTTTAAAAAATGTATAATTTCTTATGGATTGCTGCTACTACAGTCGAAGTGACCAAGCACATCTTTAGTTTCTTCATAAAACATTAGAACTTATTTCACAAGGGCAGAACAAATACTTGCTGTATTCCACCTCCTTAAAATGTTTCTCTTCTTTAACTATAGGCAGCTTCACTTCTGACTTATTTTAATTAGCACACTTAAAGAAGTTTAATGCAAATTGCTAAGCAGGAATAACTTTCAGAGAGGTTTTTAGTGAAATTTTATATTTTAAGGTCATATTTCAGCTACATCAGAGCCATAGAGATTTTGAACCCATCACTTTATGAGCACTTCAGTTTAAGTTTCTTTAAAAAAATTGTTAGGAGTCAAAGCAATAACTGGCAAAGAAGAAATAGCTAGGGAAATTCAATGTGTTCAACAGATGCACACTTACCTTATGAGGAAACGTTAAGGTGCTCAACTAACAAGCCCTGGTGATGACATGAAAAAGGGGAGAGCGTGGGGCTTGATCAGCAGAGGGGCAGCTGGGCACTAAGAAAGGTTGAACTCTGCCCCCAGGAGCTAGCTCTTTCATACTGCTTCTCCCACCCCTCATATTTGAAAATTCTTAGTAAGGATAAGAAGGGAGATGCATTTATCAGCTGTCTTAAATTACTGCTTTAACAAACTTGCATGAAAACTCACTACGCAGTACTTGAAAACTGTTAGAGTACTCACAATTGCAGTGGGCAAGCCAGCATCCACTTTGTCCTAGAAAAACAGGACAAGTCATGAGTAAGAGAGACAGAACTCCCAGCTCTGTGCATGTCTCCAATAATTAGAACTACTACACACAGAAAAATCAACACAAGTTGCATTTTAATAGTCTCACCATGGCAGAAAGTGCTGAGGGAACCATTGCCTAGAAATACCCAGAAGGGACCTGGTCACAAAGCCATCACAAACACACTTATGGATGAGTCACTTGTATTTTATTCTAACAAGCCTACCTTGCATGCTTCAGAAACCACACACTCTATAAATCACCGCCTTAGCTCTGACCCTGGACAGTCGCTTTTCCCTGGCAGTACGATCTACAAACCAGCTCTAATGCACCCATGCCTGAAGTGCAGTCACAGACGCAGGAATGTGAAAACCGGCTCCTCGCTCAGCTCTGAACAATGAGTCTGCTCTGTGCTTGCATTAAGCAGACCTGTTTCCAGCATCTTCAAGCAAACAGAACAATAGCACTGCTAGCATTTTATATTAACATTTCCCACCAGGTTTGATGACATCTAGCAACACAAATCAGCATTAAAGAGGACCTGCCATATTGCTGCTGCAGTAAGTCAACTAATACTTGATTCACTACTAGCTAGGGATTACTAGTTAGTAGTTTATGTACCAAACATGTTAGTATTATCCAGAACTAATAGTAGGGGGAGGGAGGAGATCATACACACACTCCTTGACACCAGAAGAGGTTCATATTTTTCTTAATGGATGCGACCAGGAGAAAAAGACACTTACTGCTGCAGATACTATTTGGGCAGAAATTCCTTTCAGAAGTGAGAGCCGTATAACTGATCCATGGAGTGAGAGAGAATCTGTAAGTTTTTTCTTCCTAAGGAAATAAATCAAATGCATTAGAGGACAATAAAAGCTTGGAACTTTGCCTAACTCACAGCTAAACCAGCAGACAAATTCTGTGTCCACCCCTAATTCATGCAGCTTCCATTGTGGTCCTAAATGCACAGAATGAAACAGATCAAGAGTATTAGCAAAGCCTGCTATGCACCACTGTGCCTGCATAAAATTTGTTTTTAACTCATCCTCCCAGGGGCAGGGAGGGGAATAAACAGTCCTTCAAACAAATCGTCAGTTTCAAGCACATATCTGCAAACCTTACAATTTATTAATAAAGCCTGAAAGCAACATTTTTGCTCTTTAACTAATCTTCCAGCGAGTCAGGAAGTTTCAGCCTTTAAAAGTGAATGTCTAAGGAAAATACACAACTGAAAAAGGCTCATTAGCAGAATACAGGCCCCTAGGAAAACTGGATGGATGCTTAATACCATTCAATTAAAACACAGCTGATCTGAGATGAAAGGTAAGTGCTTCCATTTATGGAGAAAATGTCTTTAAATGTAACTAGTGTACAGGGGACAGCTATTTCTAAAGAACATTGGTATACCGTAGCACACACAGTAGAGGAAAAAATCCCAGGAAAGTTGCAATTTTGCTGCCAAGCACACACCACCAGAAAGCCAAATTTCCAAAACTAACAAGGAAACATTTGGTTCTTCTCTCTCCAGAGGCACACGAATAGGTGTCTCACATGCAGGCTGAAGAAACATGTTGTTACTAGCTTATACTATGGCTAAAGACCCATAGACATGACAACTAGCTTCACCCAAAGCCGAAAGCAACACCTCCAAGGTTTTCTGCCCAATCTGTACTGAAAAACATTTAAGCCACTCCAGGTAACATTTCACTCAATACAAGCCATCTTATTTGAAAAAGGGACAGTGAGTCAGTACACTACTATATGCCACCATAAACCATCACACTTGGAGTGTTTATATCCTATGCAATTGCTCATGCAACAATCACGACTTCTTATAGCACAAGGCAGCCATGGGAGTGGCTCAGGATGTAGGATCAGGTCATCATTTGAGTAATTAATGGGATAAGTCAGCAGTATTATAGCTAATTATCACATTCCAGGCTGCTTTTAGATGTCAAGATTAGCATTCCATTTACAGGAGTGACAACAGTTCACTTGCCTTTTAGAAATAACCACCAGCTGCTTGCAGACTCTGGAAGTAATGAGACACACCTTTCAAAGATTTTCTTTAAAGCCATCATCATTCAGTGTTTTAAAGATTCTATTAAAAGTCATACAAATTTAAACACTCCCTCTCCCATAAAATGCATTTATTGCTCAAACAGGCTAGCCCTGAATGTAAAAACAAATCCCATCTTCGCCTACTTGACCTTGCAGGAATCAGTGTTCTGTCAAGGCAGCTTCACCGGAGTCCCTGCAGCATTTCCCTGGGACTTTAGCACTAGGATATAACAGCAGGAGACAAAATCCGCATGTGCAATAAAGGGTTCCTACCAAGTAACAGAAAATTGCACACTCGCAGCAAAGCTCAGGGAGGAGGCAGCAGGAGGTAGCCTGAGGAAGTTTCAGCTGTTCTCAGCTTTGGATTGTCCTTTGACCCACTCAAAAAAAGGAGAAATTTTTTTTAATGGATATAAGCAATGCTCCTTCAAAGATCATTTAACATCCTAGGGTATGAGTCCTGCAGTACCTTTTCAGATGTGTCCGGTCCCCGCTGTCAGAGCTTGCTACAGAAGATGTGTCGTAGGAGTGTGTATCCGTGTTATCAATGTTCAAGAGAAAGGGATCTTCCAAAATGAAAGACTCTTCTTCATCATCAGTCTGAAGGAAGAGAATCACCACAGCTTACTAAATGTTCAAAACACACAACACTAACTGAAACATTGGCAAAACTGCAACAAAATCGAGAAAAATAGCAAGCAGCAAAATCGAGGAGAGGACAAGATAGTCTCATATGTAAAAAACAGAACTATGTGTTATTTTATCAGACTGATTCTGTGAAAGAACTAGTTTCCAGAATCCACAATAA
The DNA here is from genome assembly GCA_013397275.1 of Burhinus bistriatus. NCBI lineage: Eukaryota > Metazoa > Chordata > Aves > Charadriiformes > Burhinidae > Burhinus > Burhinus bistriatus. Next base: position 1,277,727 of record VYXH01012749.1, read on the forward strand.
TCACAGAAGTGGGCTGGTGAGAAAGTTATTCAACTAATCTTTCTTCCCAGGATATTACCTACTCCATCAAAACTTTAACAGACCTTTAACTAAACTGTTCTCAAAAGTCTCCAATTACAGAGAAAAGGACTAGAAGAATTATCATCTACTCCAGTACTTCACCAAGTGGTGGCTAAGAGTCTAGCAGTCCCTCCGGCTGCTCCAGCGGTTGACTTTGCTATTCTCTGTGCTCTTCTGCTGGTACTATCTCTCTCCTCTCAGACTTAGCCTGGAATTTTTTTTTTTTATAGTATTTTTTTTAAGCAGCTATTCTCCCTGATGTCTTCTAAACTCAGTACAGTTCACATTGTTCTTGAAGCACAGAGCCAGAGAGAGCAAACACAATACTCCCACCTAATGCCAAAGGTGTAGAGAATAGAGAAGGTGTTCCTCATTTGCCTTACAGCTGGCAGTCCTGTGCCAATTAAGTGTCTCTTCTTCCAGAGCAGGTGTATACCTTTTTGGCTCAGTCAGGTTACTCACCACTAAAATCCTTTTCAGAAGACGCTTTGCCAGTCAGTCCCATCCCGTACGTACTGAGATAAATAGCACTGGAGTAAGACTTTGTATTTGTTTGCACTGAACTATACTTTCTTCATGATTACCTCTCAAGTTTAAGACTTGGACTCTGCTCCTCTGACATGGATGTGTCTGCATCTCCTTCCAGTTTGGTACCACCCAAATGCAGTAAGTTCCCTCTGCCTTCATCAGCCAAGGCATCAGTAGAAACAGGACAAACCTCTGTACACCACTCCTTCTACTCCTTTCATTCCTCAACTGTATCTATTTGGGACACCTTATACCTGTATCTTTAACACAGCTTTTCAAAAGAACTGTCACCTCTCGCAGGCTTCTTTTCCCTTTATACTGGGTTCCTAGGAACTCCAACCACCAATTTCCTGTTTGTTAAAAAGCTTGTTTTCCTGGAGTTTGCCTTTACTTCCATGCCCTTCTTTTCCTTTCTAAGAATTGTGCACTCATGTGGCTACTGTAAAAAAAATGCACTAAATTGGATATAAGTGAGACAAAGTCAGTTCACCCCGAAAGGTACTACAGGCAACATCAGATGTTGAGACAGTTCATTACTCCTGCCAGAGGGCTAAATACATGAAGTGTACAATATAAATGGAGTTGTGAAGAATTTAGTTCTCATCTCCCACAACTTAAGAACTACCCAGAATTCTCTGTGTTTGCTTTTAGCTAAAAAAGAAAAAAAAAAAAAAAAAGTTGTTTGATGACCCCAAACTTTAACAGACTATATAGTCTTCAGGTGACTGTCCAAATCCACAGGTGAACATGCTTACATCTGATGGAAACCCTTTATGTTTCAGTTGTGGCTATTCTGATTGAAAAAAACAAAATTCCATAATACACACTGTACAGCAATTACTCAACTGAGCATGCGCTTTGTCAGCTACCAGTATCAGGAAATGATGAAGTTATACAATTTTATTTCCCAGGAAAATCACAATATGGGAAGAGCCAAAGGAGTTTGTGCGGCCTCATCTTAGCTCCTCTCTGTACTGGAGCTGGTTGCATGTCCAATGGACCACTCACCTCATTTAAGATGCTCTCCAGCGTTGGAGGGGTATCAACTTGAGGGATGTCGAATTCTTTGTCATCGATCTGTACATCAGAAACCACAGACTGAGTTTAAGTTGCCTACTCCACCTTCCAAATTTTTTTCTAGCTGAAGAAAAAAAAAAAAAGGCAGCTATGCATGCACTCCTTCCAACCTACCTCTGCCCAGAAAGGCACCATGTATACTGCAATTCCTCCTGTTCAAAATACATTCTCTGAAGTTTCACATTGCAAGGCAGAACAAGAGGTATTCATGATCAAAAATATAAAATAGGTGCCCAGATCTGAAATTTCAAATACCTTTTTTTATTTCTAAAGATCACTACCAATGTTACATTGCCTTTCTAATACAGATAAACATCAATACACACGATTATTTTTTTCCCCCCCTGACCGTTTACTAATGGGAAAAAACATAGTTTTCTTAAAAACAAAAATACTTTTATTATCCGAGACTTGCATTACTGAACACCAAGCTTTGCTATAGCAGGAAGGCCGGCCCCAGCGCCTGTGCCCTGCTCACCTACCTGCCTGCTGCTCTTCCGTCCCCACACCTCCTCGCTGTCCCCTCCCAGCTGCTTAAAACGGGTTGAATTCACGACTAAGGCCCGACATGGTGCCTTCCAGGACGCAGCATGATTTTAAACTCCCGATTACCGGCTCCTCTCGCAACTGTAGAGCACAAGCCTGCCTGTCACCTGCCCGCCAGCAAGAGCTGCCTGCCCTCGAGCTCTGAGGGAAGGATTAAACAGGCCGGGAGTCACCCGCAGGATCTGTGCTCGGCGTACGGCAGGGCACCGTNCGCCTCCATCGCCGGGCTTGCGGGGCGCGGCGGCGGCGGCGACCACACCAGGCCGGCACCGCCGGGACTCGAACCTACGGCCAGAGACGCCCCCGCCCTGCGCAGGCGCAGCCCGGCACAGCCACCTCCCCCGGCCGGCCTTAAAGGGGCCGCGGCCTCCCGCGCTGCCGGCGGCGACAGGGCGACAGGGCGACAGCCTTTTATTTAACGGGAAATCCCATCGCTGCTCCATCAACAATGGCTGGGAAACCGGGCCTGGGACCGACAGGTGTGCCTTAGCCTGCAAGGGAAGAAAAATGGAAAAAATTAGTAACAGGTAAAGAAATGAGAGACAGAGATCAAGATGCATTGCACCCCTTCCAGACCCACGGCGCCATAGCTAAAGCCAAGAGGGTTTTGTCAGAATTCCTAGGATTTAGCGTGCACAGCACAGGCCTGGAGCTACATCCCAGCAAAGCCAAGAAAAAGTGTCACTGTTGGTTAGAAATGGGGGGTACTCCCGGTGGGGTCTCACCAGAACGGAGTACTGCCTCCAGCTCTGGGGCCCCCAACATCAGAAGGACATGGACCTGTTGGAGCGGGTCCAGAGGAGGCCACAAAGATGATCCGAGGGCTGGAGCACCTCTGCTATGAGGACAGGCTGAGAGAGTTGGGGTTGTTCAGCCTGGAGAAGAGAAGGCTCCAGGGAGACCTTACAGCTCCTTCCAGTATCTGAAAGGGGCCTACAGGAAAGATGGGGAGGGACTCTGTACCAGGGCATGTAGTGATAGGATGAGGGGTAATGGCTTCAAACTAGAAGAGGGGAGATTTAGATTAGATCTCAGGAAGAAATTTTTCACTCTGAGGGTGGTGAGACACTGGCACAGGTTGCCCAGGGAAGCTGTGGCTGCCCCATCCCTGGAGATGTTCAAGGCCAGCTTGGATGGGGCTTTAAGCAACCTGGTCTAGTGGGAGGTGTCCCAGCCCATGTCAGGGGGGTTGGAACTAGATGGTCTTTAAGGTCCCTTCCAACCTAAACCATTCTGTGATTCTATGATACATGGCTAATTTTAGACCAGGCAAGAGCTGGTGTAACAAGATTTAGTTTTTCTTTTTAAAACCACCTGGAGAAGTTGATCAGCATTTGCAGCTAGTTCAGTATTTCAGTTATTCAAGACAGAAGAAAGCCCTGTAGGATTTCCAGGAGCCCTGACCAAGCTAGGAGGCAAGGGTCAGTACTGACAGATGTAAAATAAAACACACATTGGACAGGCAAATCTTACAGTTTAATGATGTCAGAAACCCAAGCTACCCTGGTCTCTTATTTGTTTCTACATACACTGTTTTGAGGTGATACTATCCTGTGTACTGATCTGTCAGACTGGGGGAAGAGGCCATGTTGTGCCCATGTTGTTGCCTCTCTGGCATCCCAGTAGCAGCAGCATCTAAAGCTGGACTCAGGGTTCTAGCTTTGGCAAAGGCACATACTAAGGGCACAAAGAGCATCCTACAGCTGCCTTACCTATTTGGCCTTCCTGCTGTTCTTCCTGAAGGGCAGCCACATTTCCCTCCTCTTTGGAGAAGGCTCTGTCTTGTACCTAGCAGCAAGAGCATGTGGATGAGCAGGGAACGTCCTGAGTTTCCTCTTACCCTCCAGGTGAGCATCTGCCATGCAGGTCCCCATTTTCCATCTCCACCTGAGCAGGAACCAGTCCTCCTGCTGTCCTCAGGGCCAGACTCAGCTCAGCAGTAAGAGCAGAGGACCTACCTGTCCAGAGTCACCTTCTGAGCTCTGAAGGTGCTGGGGAAAAAGCTTTCACAGAAACAGGCCAGCCAACATCACCAGAGCGAGCTGCTTGGTGGAGGGAGCTTGCAGTTACCAACACACCGTCATCTGTGCTTTGAAGATGCCTTAGAACTAGCAGATTACAGACAGAAAAATAATTTTTTTTCCTTAGAAATGCCGTTAGTTCAGGACTTCCATTCAGGGGACCACACACAAAAAGATAGTGCCTATGGCAGGGGCTCAGCAGAGCGGCTGGGCTGGGGAGGGGTAGCCCTGGGGCTGTCTCTGCCTTCAGCTCTGGGGACTGCCAGGCTGCTCCTGTACCAGCAGTGCCCAGGCTACGAACCTGGAACCAAACCAGGGTCGTGACACTTCAGATGACAAAGGTCTCCAGGCTGACTGAAGATTTAATAGCAGTTTAAAGAAGTCATCGGTGACATGGAGAAGGTGACTAGGGAACATGAGTCACTTCGGTATATAAGAACTAGGGAGGAATTAATTGATACTGTGGCATAGCAAGTTCACAACAAACGAAGGGCAGCTGTTCCCAACAGCACCCTGCCAGCAGTAGGCTGCTGGAGTTTGCTGGGCTGGCTCTAGGCTCTGACACCGGAGCCCGCTGCTGGAGGGAGGAGAACATTTGCCATGCAATAGCCCAGGGCTTTACACAGGCGCTACAGACCGCACAGCCACGGTACTAATGAGCTGCTGAAAGGCAGAGTGATTGATCACACAGTGATATCCAGAGTACAGGTAACAGGTCCCTGGAGCTGTAGATGAGCAGAGCTCTGTAAGAGGCTCCAGGCAGAAACCCACAGAATCAGCCACACCAAGAAACAAAAATGGCTAAGACTGCAGTGAACCCCACCACAGCCTGAGAAATGCCATCACAGAGGCCTGCTAGAGATCCTGGAATTAGAAGCTGATTAGGAAGGTAGCTTTAAAGAATAAAATAAATGCTTAGGGTAGGTGAACAGGTCAAGAGAAGTCACAGTAGAGTTTCTCTTTCATCCTGCAGAGCTGGATGATGTGTACTACATTTCTTCTCATCAAGAGGACAGAGGTTTTGAAAAACGCAATCACCCCCCTTCCAACTTTCTCCATCTAGGTAGGCTCCACAGGCTTGTGGACACTCAAGCAGCACGCTAGCCAGATTTCAGTCAGTCCTGACAACAGGACAGGATTTTTGAGAGGAAGTAACTGCTTTAGAGCCATGCTGGCACTGGGGAGCTGAACCTTTCCTCTGGCATGCACATCTACAGGTATTTAGTGACTGATTACCACCACACGCTCTCCTCCATGTTCTAAAACCTTCTTTTCCACTGCCAGCTGTTCCAGGATGGTCTTCTGCAGCAATGGTGCATTCGCTCCTCTTACAACAGCTACTAATTCTCCTCCCTGAAAGGTGTGAAAAGCAAATCAGCGAGTAAGCGCTCAAGCGGTGCCCTCTGGGCTCTAGAAATCACCAACAGCTACACATCACCTATGGTATTATGTACCAGGCCCTCCTTCCCGACAGAGCTGCTGGGCTCCAGAACAAGAGGGAAACTCTGAAACAACCTTCTGTGTCGTTCCTGATCAGTCTTGGAATGAACCAAAGCAGCTGGTGAGAGGAGTGAGGTCCTGAAGACCCTGCCAGGCAACGCACATACCCACGTGCTAACATGGTGTGAACACTGCGCACATGGACTCAGCCAGCCACAAGACCCTGTGGATACATACGTGTTGCAGTAAGTCACAGGGATCCCTGGGCATGAGTCATAGGGATTTTCAGGACCAAGCTAGGGGAAAGGGCTATGAAACACAGCCATCCGTCACAGGCTACATGGGCCTCCCCCCAGGTAAAAAAAAAAAAAAAAAAGCTGGACAATCTCTGCCTAGATAGCTCCTGTAACTTTGTGCAATGTCTGCCTTTCACCCACCTACGCAATTTAAACTGTTTTACTTCATTCATACCTTAATCGCTCATTTTTAATAAAAAGAAATTGCATGATTCTGTTTCCTGGTGGTAAAGCAGAAGGTATTTAAATGTAAACTCTGGCAGTATATTCTTATCTAGGCAGCACTTGATCACTGGTAGATACCGGCAGATACAGAGCAAATAAAATTGTCCTGTCACATATGAAAGAAAAAGAGTATCCCTCAAAAAGGACAGTTGTTCCCACCTGCAAGTCATGTTTATTGCTATAGAACTACTGTAAAAATATTTTCACTCACTGCATAAAACAGAAAGACAGGCTCGCATTTTCCTCTGTATTTTTCCAGAGCATCGATGGAATCAACTTCAGCCTAAAAGGAACATAAAATAAAAAAGATGTTTCTAGAAAAGCATTTTTGCTTTGGAGGAATACACATGCAACTGCCTGGACTCAGACATCCTCAAGCTGGCTGGCACTCATCTGCCACATACAGCAAACACCTCTGGGTCCCAGTCCTGGGGGACAAAACGACACTGGTCAGAGCCAGGGCCACAGCCAACTCGCAGCTCAGTACCAGCGACCTGAGAAGCAGGCAGATCTCACCCGCAGGAGTTGGAACAGCAGCACTTGCGGGGCAGAGATATCTATCTCACAGCAACTTGCCTGAGAAAAAGCCTGAAAAAAAATGAAATCAGGGCCTCTTGTCTATAAGGAGTGAGAGAAGTGACAAGAGGAGGTGTGGTGGTAGCAGCAGCAGAGGCAGCGGTGGGCTGCAAGGATCACTGAGCAGGAGCCTCTGCAAGAAACCTCACTGCCCACAGCTCTGTCAGCAATCAAGAGCTGGCCTGCAGCCAAGAAAGGCACTTAAATACAGAATCACAGCATGACCGAGGTAGGGAGGGACTTCTGAAGGGCTCTAGTCCAAGACCCTGCCCGCAGCAGGGCTAGTCTCAGTGTTATAGGAGGTCGTTCAAGGCTGCATGAGTTTTTAGCATCTCCAAGAATCAGCGCTCCACAGCCCCTCTGGGAACTTGTCCCCATGTCCAGCCACTCCTATGCTGAATACTTTTTTCCTTCTATCTACGTGGATTTGTCCTTGCTGCAATCTGATCCCATTTGTCTGTTGTTCTTTTGCTGTGTACCACTGAGAAATGTCTGTCTCTGCCTTCTCTAGTAATCCCCCACTAGACATCTGTCCCTTCATCTTCTCCAGGGTGAACAAACCCAGCTCCTTCAGACTCTCCCTGTACATCAGAGGGACACGTATGTTAATGATTCTGTCTAGTGGTACTTGCTTAAGCAGAAATCTGAAAAGTACAGAACAGTTGAAGCCTGAAAATTCTTAATGGTATGAATTGTAATTGATGTAACCAACTGTCAGTATTTGGCAGGCTCAGTCACGCATTTTGGCTGATAAATGCCTTCAGCCTTTAGTTCCCTACTAATTGCAGGGGACTGGATATTTTAAGTAGTGCCAAATTAGATCTTACCACAGCAAAATGCAGGAGATCACTGCCAACTTCGTTCCTTATTTTTCGGAAAAGATCCACTACTGTTTTGCATGGACCACACCAGGCTTGAAACACATCAACAACTGCAAGCAGGAAAATTGGTAAGAATGAGGTCAAAATGGGTCAGTTTAGATGAAGACCAATAGGTTGGTTTGTGCACTTTTCCACTGTGCAGCATAATCACTTGGAAGGGGACTGCAAAAGGGTTCTAGTGCAGTAAGAAGAATCTTGAAAACCTCTGAGGATTGAGGTCTCCTCCTCTGGTGACCTCTGCAGCACCACGCCGCGGAAGGAGGTTTGCCTTATGTCCAGCCAGAACTTCCCAAGCTGCAACTTGTGGCTGTTGCTCCCATAGTTCTGTCTGGAGTGTGGCAGGACTCCTGTTGAGCGCTAGAAGGGCTACAGATTAAATTCTGAAGTAGAAACTATCACAGTCTTTCAAGGGTTTAAAGAGATGAAATCACATTATAAAACAACAAGCTCATGACAATGTTATGGAGGAGTCTTTAGAAGAAACATTGACATGGCTGTGACCTTGGAGGTACCAGATTTTCCAGGGAACACTGCTGCACAGAGGTAGAGCACGAGGCTTACCTAACAGCCCTCTAACCTCCACCCTTGGGAACCAGGGCTATTCCTTGCACTGGGGACAGTCCTGCTCCAAGCGGGTGGCTGCACTGGAGACTCCAGAAGGTCCTGTACCAGCATTGCTTTGCGTGAGAATTGTCCCACATAAACAAAGACGACTACAACATCCAGCTAGTCTCACCTCTGTTAGCGTATTTCTTTCTTCCATTCAGGGCAAGAGGAATGGAGAGACTGACTGACCAACCATATCAATAGTAACTGATTCTTAACAGTACTGATGTCCTTTTAACACTGAACAAAAGCAATCTAGTATGTTGACCAAACCCTTACCAATGAGTCCTTTGAGACACAGCATTTCTTCCCACAGCTCCTGGCTACTGATGTTAATCTGCATGAAAATTTAAAAACACAATAAAAGCAACAGTAAATCATCAGGTACTACCTGGTTGCTGCAAACATACCGACAAATCACTTCATGCCTGCACTTAAGGACACATCTGCCTGAAGAGGTATTACCTGAGCACTCAGGAAACTCTTTCAACTGCGATCCTCTCACCTCTGACCAGCTGGGCAGGGCCAAGCTGTGCTAGCACATGGGTGAAAGACCTCAGAAAAAACAGCTGTAGTCAGATATCCTCACTCCCAAACTCTTATTCCTTCCCACAAGCGCTGGTTACTACCTGACGCCAGCTCTGAGACCCACCAGCAAGCCAGCTAACTCTGTAGAAAAACTTATTGGATTAGAGACTCATGTTGTCTCACAAGAACCAAGTAAAGGCAGATGGAAAGGGTAGAAGCATCCAGCCAAGAGCAAGCCTTCTTCTGTTTAGTGGCAGCAACCACTTGAACAATCGGACTGCTTGGAGACCCCAGACTGAGTTTGCAGGGAGACTAAGAGTTGTTCAGGTCGTGTATGGCGCAAGAGGGGAGGTCTGCGAAATACCCGTACAATCTCAGGTTTTTCCTGGCACTCTCCTGCTTTCATGCCAACACAACTCCTTGTGGGGGCACACAGCAAGATCTGAGAGCAAGGAAGGGCTCCAGATGTTCCTCCTGTGCCTTGGCTTACCATTTAGCCCTGCAGGGGCCTGGGTACCAGGAAGAGCAGCAGGGATGAAGGACCCTGAGCTCCTGCTATTGAAGAAACACAAAGAGCAACTTTGCTTTCACTTAAATGGCAGTCAGATATGTAATGATGTTTTAACACAGGCTAGCAGGTAAAACAGTTAAGAGCCACTGGCAGATAACTCACTGGATGGGTTCTCTGCAGGCTGCCTGGATCACAGCACAAGCAGCACAGACTTGGAGGACAGCCACACACATATCGACAACCATTAGGTCCCAGCTCAGCAGGGACCTCCCATCAGAGCCAGCACGGCACTCAAAAGCAGCAGTGAGATGGTGGTCTGGGCTGACCTGATAGGACGAGGGGTAATGGCTTCAAACTAGAAGAGGGGAGATTTAGATTAGATCTCAGGAAGAAATTTTTCACTCTGAGGGTGGTGAGGCACTGGCACAGGTTGCTCAGGGAAGCTGTGGCTGCCCCATCCCTGGAGGTGTTCAAGGCCAGCTTGGATGAGACTTTGAGCAACCTGGTCTAGTGGGAGGTGTCCCAGCCCATGGCAGGGGGGTTGGAATTAGATGGTTTTTTGAGGTCCCTTCCAACCTAAACCATTCTGTGATTCTATGATTCAGAGTGCTGCTTCAACGTGTTCCTCTCCAGCACACATCCTCCTTTCCTCACACCTCTTTCAGACCCAGTCCTCATCAAATTTGTAAGCCACATGATTCTCCACCAGCAGTTTCTCACCTTACCTGCACACAAGCTATACTACTTTGTTAAGATGTTTCAGTCTTGATAAAATAAACTAGTAAATACACAGCTTCCATGATATCTAGGCACTAGAGGGTGGTCTGAGCCTAGTACATCCTTACCTGAATTACCAGCTGCTATCTAAAGACTTCCAAAACATAGTGAACAGAGAGCATAGAAAGATCTAGGTTGGAATGGATCTGTAGAGTCCTTAGTCTAATCCCCTACTCAAGCTCAGCGTTAGATCAGGTTGCTCAGATCCAGTCAAGGATGCCCTAGACAATTCCATACATTGTGCCATGTACTGTATTATCCCACACTTCCAATACGGTTATTAGAAAGGAAAAATATCTTTAGCATCTTCCCCATCCTATGGGACTTGCCCTCAGTATGTACTTAGAAAAACACAGGAAATTAAAAAAAAAATAAAAATAAAAGGCTTCTTGAGAAATGTAAGATCTGTTTCTGTTCATCCTGAACACTGAAGATTCCTAATAACTTTCTCAGTTGATATCATTAATCCCAACTACATTTAGTCTACACTGGAAGACAATAAGTTGCAATAAGGCCAGCTATTTTACAATAATTAACACCAACGTGCATTAAAGGACTGCTAAAATTGCAAAGTCAAGAATTCCAAGAGTAGAAACACCAGTGCAAATTAAATGGCCTCTTGCAGGTTTTCAGAGATGTCTCTGGAGGTCATACAGTACAGTTTCTCCAGGACCCTGCCTCACTCAGAGAACGGGGAGTTGTTCAAACACTTCCATCTGTCCTCCTGTTTAGCATGACCCCAAGCCTAATTCTTTCACAGAACACCTGCAGAACGAAGAAATGTAATTATTCCAGGTATCCCTAGTGCTAGGACCACCCTCGGAGTGTTTCACAGAATGTTAATGAGTTCAAAGGATTTATGATAATAATTTGTGATAATGAGTTCAGCCATGAGTTCAACGGATGGACTCGGAAAGTAATGTCAGCACCCTTCAAAGTGCTTTGCTAATTTGGGTGCCCTGAGGCTACTAGGACTCAGCTTTTCTCCAATATAACCAGAACTTTTCTAGGACATAACATCGTGTCCTACATGAGGTTCAGCTTTCATCTGCAGATGTGAACAACCCCATTTTTTGCAGATCTAGACCCAGCTTTTCCTTAGTTGCCAAGCATGCAAAGTCTGGTTGATGTAATTTTCCCCATCGCACAGGAACACAGTTGGACAAGTAGCAGAAGAAACCATTTTTACCTTAATGAAGTAATCCTCTTATACAACCGTTCACATTTTCACTGGATGCCTTCCAATTTTAACAGTGAATAAACAAGGTTATAGAGCCCATAATCTCCTTCAGTATTTCTCTCTTGTAAAGACTGAACTTGTTTCAAAATTTGAAGATCTTCATAACCTACTTTGGGTTTTTCAATGTTTTTGCATACTGAACTGCTCCCAGAAACCCTCTCCTCCCTATGCAGGTAGTTATAAAGCATCATTAGGTCACTTGCACAGTGTAAATAGGGAAAATTCCTCTACACATTATTGTGAAACAGGTTTTTCAGCCTTTGAATTTTTCTTGTACCTCCTAACTTTTCCACTCTTACAGTGATCTTTCCTAAATACGTGACCTGGTCAGAAATGTTCAGTGATACTTGTCATTCAG
>VYXH01012749.1:1291304-1329414 GCA_013397275.1 Burhinus bistriatus
TCCCTCCCCCCCAGCCCCGGGTGATGCCCGTTTGGGCAGGGCTGCTGCTCACCCCGTCCCTTCCCATGCCTGTGGTCACTGGGCTCCAGGTGCAGACCTTGATGGTGCTGCTTCTTGACACGCAGCACACCACGTCTGGCAGCCTGGTCCTCCAGCTGGTCAAGGTCCCTCCTGGTTGAGGATTTGACTTTTGGCACTTCAACTCCCCTAGTGCNATATCCCAAGACTGAACTTCATCCTTTCCACTTACTGTGAGTTTAAAAGATATTTTAAAAGCCTAGTTCCTACTGACCTGCAATACCACCTCCTTTTTCTTCGCAGCCATCCTTCCGCAGGAACAAGGGTCCTTTGAGCAGCAGTCCTGAGTGCAAAGCACTGCAAACGTTCTCCAATTACGTGAATCCAACTGCTGGCCAAGCTGCACCACAGAGAAAGCTTTTTACCTGTGCCTTTGCTCCTCCATGCAGGACATACCACCTACAGCAGCATTCCTGCCCTTTTGGAGGGAGCGGGATTAGCTCAGCAGCGCCCAAAGCCCAGACACAGCTCTGCTTTGCACACTTTTTGTAGCAGCAAGGTGCTGCTGCAGGGCCTGAATCGCTGCTCGCTTTTAGAGACGCAGCAGCCTGGTCCCCCTCGCCCCGTGAGGGTGGTAGAAGCGAACCGGCCCGAGCGGTACCTGTGCGGTGGCTGGCAGCACCCCAAGGCTGCCATGGCAGCACTGGGGACGCCGGGGCGGAGCAGCAGCTCAGCCCGCCCCACTCCCTTCTCGGTGTCCGCTGCAGCCAGCGAGTTCAGCTCCATCTTCTCCATTATTCCCCTTCAAGCAGCAGCAGCTGGAGCCCCTCTGCCTCCTCTTTGCCTGCCAAACCTGCCCAACTTCCCCCCTCAGCCCATCACGCACTCCCTGGCTCCAGTTTCCCCCCACCCCTCCCAAACTAGGGGTCCAAAACATGGCGTGGGATGGACGTGACCTCCCCAGCACCACGCAGAGGGGATAAGCTGCTGGCCCCACTCCAAACACAGCTCAATTTTTGAAAGTTGGCTGGGTTGGGTTTTTTTATNCTGGTTGAGGATTTGACTTTTGGCACTTCAACTCCCCTAGTGCCCCTGGCAACCTGAGGGGACACTGTCCAGTGCCTCCAGGGGACGTGGTGGGGCTGAGCCTTGGCAGGGGCTGCCCTGCCTCCAGTACTAGCTCAGCAGAGAAAACTGCACCCCTGGACACCCTCAGCAACTGTCTTTTTGTAGAAATAAGCCTCCAGTAAAGTCCTGGTGATTTTAACCACGACTGAAATTTTGCATGTTTACACCTATCACGCGCTTATGTTTTAGGATTGCCAACGACAGTCCTGTCAAACCCATCTTCTCGTCTTCAAGACTCTAATCTCATGCACCTCTATTACTCTTCTGCCTGCTGTGCCACCATTTCAGCAGCTTCACGGAGGTGCAGCATCTACTGCAATAGCTAAAGTCTCTAAAAATAAATTTTAAAAAAATCCGAGATGTTTCCCTGAAGAGTATACTGGCACAAGATGCTTTTGAGCAAGTCACTTAGCTTCTTTCACTATTACAATGCACATCTGTGACTGGAGCAACAGCCAGATTGTAAGTCTCATTTGACTGTCCGAGTGGGAGAGACTACTCCAGATGTGGACTGAAGTGGTGGGGAGCAACCAAGTGTACCACTTGTCTGACAACTGGCATGCCAAACTCCATGCAGAACTATTCACTTTTTGACACCTGTAATCTTTGAGAGAAGGACCACCATCACTGGACCCAGATAGAAAGACTGGACATACTTATCAAAATTCATTAGGACTGGTTTTCAGAAGAGAAATGGCACAAGAGCAGCAGGAATCCTGGTGGTTTGTATTACATCCAGACAAACTCTATACTTGCTTTGGTTCTGCAAGCAACCCTGTTAACTCACAAGACGCTGCTCCCTAAACACAGTTGGTAAAGATCCGGCCAACCAGCAAACAAATTTGTTCCCACTGCAAGTCTCAAGCTAGCAACTGGCAGTCCGTTGAGAAGCTGGCACAGAAAGCTGAGAAAAAAATCTAGATGTTCTGGTAAAGTTCTTTTTATTTACAGTATTCTTCTTTTTGTACATACCTATAGCAACATCAAAAATTATTCACAAAGCTTAACTGAATGTAAAAATGTTCTCATCCAACAGCTTGTCCTATCAATATCTGTGGAAAATGTCAACTGTCCTCATGCAGCAACGAGATTGTCTGAGCACTGGTTTTTAGTTTTTCTGGTAGAATTTTAAGAAACCACCTCAAAACATGTACACAGATACTTACTCACCTTTTTTCTGAACACCTTTAGGCACCAAAGTTTTATAGAATCAAACTCAGATTTGCTTTTAGAAATGTGAATTGGGGGAGGACGAGAAGAGATATGTAAGAACTTGATCTCCTAAACATATGTAGCAGGAGTGCAAATTTAGAAGTCAGATGCTGTACAGTTTTGCATTTACAATACCTGCCTCAGAACTTTTTTCTCAGTTCAAGCAAAAATATATTTGATTTAATTTTATAAATAAGACTTCACTTCTGAGGTACTGTTATTTATCAAGTTCTCACATATTTGTACTGTCCCTATTGTTCAGCCCCAAAGTCCACCATGAAAAATTTGCAGAAGGACATTAAAAACTGCCAGTCACTTACTGCAATGCCTGGGGAAAAAGTGTCAGGTGCTCACTTTTATTTGTCTTTCAAGAGTGGAAGAAGTTACATGAAATGTATATATTCTCCTTTGCAACCAAGTGGTAACGAGTATCTGATACATAGCACATTCAAATTCCAGGCCAAACTGTGGTCACATTTTCTGACACAAGTAAGTTACCTTGGAAAAAAAGTAAGGCTATCACAATTTGACCTTCTGATTAGAAAGAAAAGATTAAGATACTTATCAAAATTGGTTAGCAAAGTTACAGACCTCTCTTCTTGCTGCAGCCTTCCTGAAGTTCAACGTAACAAAAGAAAGATTTGGTTTAAGACATCAGCTGCAATCTTTAGTGTGCCTGTTAGTGCTATGTAAATACAGTGTTTGGAGATTCTGCCTGTTAAAACTACGGTCTAAACTGAAATCAGAAAGTAGACATGGGGAGAAAGCAAGAACCCTGAACTGCATGAAGGAGAGCTCCTTGCTGCCCTCATTTGTTTCTAGGCATATTTGACCATGAAGCCACTGGGATCTCATATTCCAGCCTAACCTTACACAGTCCTCTTTGTTTGTACTTGTATTTTCTCCTCCACACTTACAGGCACAATTTCAGGAACTTATGAACAATCTAGGCTTCTGAACGCAATAAAATCCCATCGCTTATTATCCAGGTATCCAAATCCATGCAAGTGTGTATATCTGCATATATACACAAAATCTGTAGCAATATTACCGAGCTAAAAAAAAAAAAAAAAAAAAATCCCAATTTTTCCATCCCTTTCCCAACTTAATGCACCCAGCTGATCTTTCGTGGAAATAATGTGCAAGTCACTTAACTATATCTGGAGGTAAAGGATGCAAACCAAAATCAATCCCTTAGTCACTGCTTGCCAGCTCCTTCTGGTCTCTTGAAAGTATCAGTTCTGCAACATACTGTTTGCTCTATTGGTATCAGTGATCAGCAAATACTCATCACCGGTGAAATAAGCTAATCCTTCAGCAATTATCTGAGCAAGTCCTTGACTACTAAAGCAATAGCTTATGCCTGCTGATATTACAGCCACCTGTTCCTTTCCAAAAAAGTCAACAGTCATGCTAAATCTGAAGTATGAGCTTTTCTTCTAAAAATGTAGAGAAACCCAAAACAAGCCAGTCGACCCATTCCATGGATTTGAGCCTGTCATCAGTACCAGGTGACCTCATATGGCAGTAAAAAACCTCTTGGACCTTGTCAGTACAGAATGCACTGCTTATAATTTGGGGTCTACTGTCTCCCTCTATTTTTCTCTTTAAAAAGGAAGTATAATGTAAGTTAAGCTGAAGTTCAGAAATGCATATATTTTACTTAAAAACATTCATCTGTTCAAAATTCAAAATAAACTTTATGGGATACAACAGTTTCTTTTGTTTGTTTTTTTTTTGTTTGTTTTTTGTTTTTTTTAAATAACATTTCATTCAAACTGTATATAATTCATTGAAGTATTCGTACAGCAAACAATGGTTAACCCTTGAAAACCTGTAGAAAAAGATTTTCACACAAAAAAAAAGAAAAAACAAAATTGAGGTATCACACCCACACACATTCACCCAAGCACGCGCACACACTCGAGCACACCCGCACACATCCACACACGCAGGCTGCAGCAAAAGCAGAAAATTGTAGGCCCAAAAGGAAAATGATGACTGATTGTTCTATCCGAAAGTCCAGGTAGCTCAGGAAAAAAAAAAAAACAAACAACAAAAAAACCCCCAAAACCAAAAAAACAAAAAGCCAAAACAACCCCCCAAGAGTCCTCTGAGTAAAGAAACTACCTCAAGAAAATTCTCAAGTGCACTGGAGACCTGATCATTTAAACTGTTTCTGCAAAGCAGCTCCCTGCACCTGAGAAAAATGCAGCCCAAGGTGACTTGTGCAAATATAAGGAGTCAGGAATATCTCCTGCTATTCCTTAAGTAGACATGAGGGGTGTCCATAGATTCAATTAGTCTTTGATCATGCAAGATACTGCTGGAGTGCTGTCTTCGCCCTGCAATAAAGGAACAACCTGTTAATTATTGGGTTTGGCTTTATCATCAACAGCTTTATGTAGAAGATAATGCATCGTGCCAGCACGAGAGGGAGGATGAGTGAGTGAGGTAAAAGGAAGCCGAGTGGCTGGCTCCTTCAGTCTGGAAGAATGTAGCCCATGGTATAGAAGTGCTGTGTGTGAGCTGTAACAATTTAAGAATCCACCTTGCACTTAAGAATAAGATGATCTAACCAAGTATATTAGAGGCTCAGCACAAACTGAGCAACTTTCAAGTATGGTGGGGCTTACGATGTATATCGAACCTCATTATCAACACACCTTATAAAAAACCCGTAAGAGCAATAATTGTGAAGAGCAATTACTTTTCTGTAACGTAGATATACCATGAAAAGCAGGTCTTTGAGCTGAGAAATGAAAGAGGTGTCATAACTCAGAACATACTAGAAGCACGTTAGTCCTGTCAGGAATATCCGCCCTACCAAAAACATACAATGAGGTGAGAGGGAGCCAGCGTAATACTGGAATTTATGTAATCTAACATCGTGCAACATTTTTATTACCAAAAAAACACCTCCCAAAAGTCTAGGGTTATAGCTTCATCATCACTTCAGCTAATTCAGTGTTTCGTACCACCTGAAGTGAGCTTTGCTCCTCCTTTGTCCCCCATACCTCCCAACCATGCTATCATGACCTTGACAGACTTTTCCAAGATCGGCACAATCGGCTCCCTGTCTCTTAAAACCAAGGCCTAAGTGTTGACAAGCAAGGCCCATTTACCAGAAAGTATTTTTACTGCTGTAAGTTTTATTCTTATTTCTCACTGTTTGAAAACCCTATTTAGCTTTTCCATAATTTTCATTGACACCGACAAGTTCCCAATTGCCACCTTCACTACTGATACTTAGGCATAGATTTTAAAGAGAAGTCCTAACTTTACTACAAAGATGTCTAAGAACGGTGGACTATCTTTCATAAACACAAGTAACCCAAACTCAATGCATTTTAAAACAATGCACAGTTTTGAGTTGTGTTGTCTGTGTATGACCTCTTCCAAAATCAGATCATCTCCTTTAGCTCATGAAAGAAATATGGGTTGTTACTAATTCCAGGTGAGATAATTGCAAAAAGTTATCATAAAAAAACTGAGAAACTGTCATTAGCTATTTTGGCTATGTGTGTTTGTGAAGAAGCTAGATGGTCTGTGTAGATACTATGAGTAACAGAACAGGTATGTGAAAAGTTACTGTTGAGCTTAATTAGTTTAAAAGAATTTAATTGAGATTAACAACAGTAGTGATCCTGTATTATCTTTAATTCTTAGTGTTACATGATGGTTTCCCGTTTTTCCAATCCTCTGGAACTTTGTTAGTAGTCCAAGGTTTACACAAATATTTGTGTATCAGTGAGATTTCAGAGAGGACCCTCCACTGGTTTAGCGTATCTTAAGTGTCGTTATTTTATACTATTGAGAACTTCAGTAAAATTTGTTACTCCTGAGCAACACAAAACCTGCTCTTTAAATAAGTGTTCATCACAATTTCTTTACACACCGTAAAACTCAGTGCAATGATAGACAGTTTTTCTGGGGAATTATTCTATACTCAAAAGATTTCAAAACGCCCCACTTTTTTAATAAAAAGATTTCCCCTCTAATCATCTTTTTGGATTTTTCTTTATACTCACTTGTCACACAGATTTGGATCCGATGATTGACTCAATTTATGTAAAATATCTACTATTCCCATGTCTCGTAGCTTATCTTGGCGTTCTTGTGAACCTACAACAATAAAGCACATTGTTGGGAATACCACCAAAATAAACGTCTGCGGAACAGAAGAAAGGAGTAGTAGCAGGAACCAGCTTAAAGGAGGGCTATGGAACACAGTTCAGTTAGAACACAGCAATGGGAACACTCCCTCAGTTGTGGCTACTTCCCAAGGGAGCTCAAGTTTCTTTTTTTGTACTCCATGTGCATATGTTTAAAGAAAAGAAAATTCTGGAGGCAAAATTCTGAACACATTTTATCCTAAAGTAAGAAGGTTGACTTCAGTTGGTTTATTTTCATCTCCCTGATTTGGATGCAGAGAACATTCAACTGGAAGTGTGTTTTTGAGTCTGACTTGTGGCACTGTATAATGCTGCTAGAATGAGTAGAAAGCAACCAGGAGCACAGCCAAGTGTCACACACTGAATGAAGTTCTGTGATCTGAGAGCTGTGGCATAAGTTACACAGTAGGGTAAAAAAACCAAAACCAAGTAAAGACACCGATTTCTTTGCTGAAGAGCAGCATGGTCAACTTGAGGGTCTGTAAATCATCCATCTAAGAAAGCCCTCCTCCCAGCCCCACCATTCCTCAAAGCACACCACCTTCCACCACTCCTTCCCTTGCCATTCCTTCCAGCTCCACACTGCTGCCTCCACCCCCCAACACAAACCACATATTTTTCTGTGCAGCAGCATCCTTCAGCTCCCTCCTGGTTACCCTCCATTGTTCCAGGCCATGACTCTTCTTACTGAATGCCTTCCCTGTTCCTTCCAGTTCCACCCACGAGTCTTTTAACTGGTTTCAGAGTCTCACCGCCCAACCCATTCAAGCCATCCATGCTGGGGAAAATTTTTTTGCAACAAATCCCCTTTCTAATCCATTTCTAATCCAACAGTGAACCTGTTCCCTCTGACAAGGAGTTTCTACAACGTCCTCAAGACTTGGAAGCTCTCCTACTAGGATTCTCTTTCACTCCAATTGTTTTCAGATTTTACAGAAATGCTACAGGTGGCAACCTCCTATGTGTGACTCATCAACTCCTATTTATTGACACTCTCTTCACATGTCTCCATCTCCTGCCCCAGAACAGCTCTGTACACTTTTCCTCAATGTCCTCCTGACCACTCGCACTTACTTTGTATTCCACCTATAATGATGGTTTGGGTCCCACTGTGCTGTGCACTGCAAGTATCAATTACTATGCAACATTAGCCTTTCAATAATGAGGCTTTCTTACCTTCTTCTTCATTCCATATGAGATTAGATATACAGAACATGGCAGCAAGCTGAAGTTTAGCATTTGAATGACTCTAAATAAAGAAAAACAGTACTCAAGTTTAGAAGAATAAATTCAGAGATTCTCAGACTTACATTTTGGCACTCATCCTGTAATAAACAAGGTAGCAAAGTTGGGACTAATTCTTATCTACACCTTCTCTCAAAGATAGTACCATAACATAAGGCGCTTGAGTAGCATTCAATCACTTCCTTCCAAATATTTCTTGAGGTCTACAAGATATGCCTTTTTCCAAGACTGTGAAACATTTTCCAGGTGGATTTGTTACAGGTATTGCTTAAGTCACTTGTTTCTCATGGGAAATAACCACTGGATTGTCCTTTTAATCAGATCCTCAATACGCCTCTGCCATACACAACTGCACTACATGATTTCTTAAACACAACTGGGTATATGAAAGTTACGTGTGTGATACTGAATAATGCTGAAGTACTCCCTTTTCATTCAAGCAAAAGACCAACATAAAACATTTAAGAGAAATTCTCCATACCATGTAGTATTTGATTTTCTGCAGGATGTCATCATTGGTCATAATCAATTCTTTTGCTGTCGTTCCATCTGCTATATTGGCAAGTATACACAATGTCTGAAAGAGAGAAAAACTGTTATTTGTCCACAGATCATATCCCATGATTTATACAGTTTCCTCAACAGCTCTGAACTTGTGACAAACAATTTCTTTAATTAGTTTTAGTATCTTTAATCAGGAGTTTCCAGCTTGCTCACATCTGGGGCCAATGCCAGAGAGTCAATGGGGCTGTGGATGAACAGCCCTGGCAAAACACAGTCATTGCCATTCTAAAATAAAAAGCAACATTCATTAATACACTTCAGTAAGTAGAATTTTAAGCCTCTCATGGAAATATGCAGCATATAGAAAAGATTAAAGACACGGGAAAATAAAGCAATCTGTTCTGTATGAGTGCTGGGGAAAAAAACCCAACCAAACGAACAAAAACCAACCATATCCATCTAGTTCTTCAGGTGAGGAAAAGGACAGACAGAGGCCTACCTGCTGATCTAGCAGAATAATAATATGTTTTCAACAAGTCTAATCACATATCTTATCTGCAGAGGTAACTCAAATTACTAATGCATCTGGTAATTTCTTGCAAATTAGAGAAGCTATCCTACAGAATAACCTTGAAGCATCTAGGCCCATGCTGGCACTACATGCACATGGCATTAAGACTTGCACAGGAGCTTTCCTTGTTCTCAGGAAGTACCAGGAGATGCTCTACAAATTCCTTCCCAAAGAGCTGCAGAAGAACTTAACTATCTTTTCTTGGCATGCAGGGATGACTACAGGAGGATATGGGAGAACGATCAACATTTGTATGATGCCTGTGTCTAAGCTGCACTGCATTCATGCCAGCAGTTGCAGAGATTTATTACTTCCAAGCTGCTAATTACATACTGATGAGCCAGTCAGTGACAGACATAAGCACTGTCCTGCTACAAATATGGGCTCTTGTGTGCAGATAGGCAGTACTGGATGTATGACTTGATTCTGAAATAAAAGCAAGCTGCTGATCACACCACAGGGACAAAGAAAATGCTCTGTGTATAAAGGTCTCAAACCCTAAAGGCTATATTCAACCCTAGTTGTCTAGCCCTTTCCAAGAGTGTTTCTCAGGTATACTGATTCTCCTCCAAAATAATTCTGAGAGGCTTGGCAAGGTAAATAACCTTCTATTGCAATGAAGGCCATTCCTGTCACTAGAGCTTTATCAGGAAGAACTATTTAGAAAGGCATAACTGGTTAATCCTCAGCTGTTTCAGAACCATGGTATCACTGAACTTGCTATTAAAAGTCTTTTGGGCTTTTTTTGCTAATTTTGCACTTAAATAGCCAGAAAAAGGCCTGTTTGCCTTCAGCTCATTCTTCACTGAGCAGAGGTTTAGACCAATCTCAGTTTAGCTGTATTTTTACACTCATTTGCCATGCTGTTTGCTACCAATATCTATCCTAAGCCAAAGCAATCCTCTGGAATCTCCCACAGCTTGTCACTGCCCCCGTTGTTCATCACCACATGCCCTGTATGAGGAAGAACAAGCGTTCTCCAATTGACTGGCTTGTCTGTCAAAAGAACTAATCAGCCAAATTCTGCCCATTTATCCTCTTACGTTTGCTTTAGCATCTCTGCAGCAGGTATCCCGGTACGCTGGCTGCCTTAGGCTGCCACCAAGCCAGGGATGCTTTTCCCTACTGGCCATCTCCTCTTTCATTCTCCCTTTCCCTCTTGAATATTGCTTTTTGTAAGTTTTAATTTGTCAGGGCACGTCCCTCCCACGTTTTCCTGGGCTACACCAGCATGCTCTTTTTCCCTGCTAGTGTCTCTCCTCCCCCAGTTGCTGCTGGCTCCTGCAGGCACCCAAGAACAGCTGAGTTATCACATCACTCAGCAGAACAAGTGTTACTGCCAGCAAGGCAGGCAACGACGGTATTCTTTGTTACCGACTGCTCCAATGGCTGCTATAGGAACAAATAACTATGACATTTTCCCCAGTGTAAAATACTGGCTTCTTTCTCTTTCCTTGTTCCTGTTGTCCCCTTTCTGCCATGCAGTTGCCTTAGATTTAACTCTTCTGCTCTCACATACAGTGCCTTCCTCTTTACCAAACCTACATTTAAAAAAAATGTTCTGAATTCAATTAACACACATTTGTAATAATCCATTAGAAAGAAGAGCATTCTTGTAGGTAATAAAGTTATTAATCTGACAGATCTCTGTAGAATATTCACAGCACATCATAATCCCAAACAAAAATGACATGTTGAGAAGAGTAGGCATTCTTAGCTGTTTCTTAAATTTTATTTTGCCAAGACAACAAAAAAGGGTACCTGCTCTTTGACTTCTATATTGTGCTCCCCTTCCAGAATGAGGGTCACTGCTTGCATGATTTGCTTCCCATGAGTGCTCATTATATGATCTATGTGCTGCCAAAGCAATGATGAAATACAATCAGCGTAATTGTCCAGACAAAGAAGGGGCATTCCTACTTGAATTACTCTAAGTAAAAAGTAGCAACATTGCACAAAGACCCTAGGCTCCTAGCGAGGTCTCCCAAAAACAAGAGCTTATCACAGCAGAAACACTTCATAATATTCCTCTTCATTTGAAGCCTGGTCTTGTTTGAGAGAACATGATATGGGCCTTGGTTCTGATTTCACTGTAACCTGTAGAAAAGACACTCGTTTCCCAGCTGCATGGAGGCCAGTCTGAAGACTGAATCCTGCTGGACCCAAGCTCTAAGTATGATGCTGCAGTTCGGAAGAACCGCTTTTCTTCTGGTAACAGGAAGATATCAGAGAGGGGTAAGAAAACTGAGGTTTCTTATCTGGTATTTGCTGCTCTTACTGGAACACCATCACCAGATCCGATATCCACATTTCAAAAGTCTGAGAGGGTTCAGAGAAATAAGCTGTATACATTACTTGTTGTCTAGGAAAACTGTCTCAACTTAAAGAGACTTAGAGATAAAAGTCATTTGAACAAAAACACCTAGGAGTAACAGAAAAGATGAAACTAGATCTACTGGATTAACTGATATCAAAACTCAAGAGTGACAGCAAACAGCCCCCAGAGGTTACCAGCATCTGGTGCACTACAATTTTTTAAGATGTTAGGGATTCTTGTAGGAATTCTTAAAATTGCTAATAATGAGACTTCATTTGAAAGCTGCTGGATGAGTTATTCTGGAGTGAGTTTTGAGTAGAGAATGAGAATGGCTAGGTCTGGCTCTAAAACATACTATAGAAAGTAGGTGAAGCTGGGACATAGTTTCAGATGAAGAACACCTTAAGTGATAATGAGACTCTGCTGTCAAGAGCTCAGGCTGAATTTAATGAATGACTGGTTATTAAGTATCTTTTCACATTAAGACAGAACTAATTTTCTATGAAGCTTATTGAGACTCAACGAGTACAAATATCAGAAGATTTTTTGCAGTGACCTTTTTATGGTAGAAACACAATACGTGATAAATGCACAGTAGAGGCTTCGTGGTTTTTTTCCCCCACAAAAATGTTGGCTTGCCAAATGTTTGCTGCATGTTTTCCCTCTGTTCTTCACAGGGGATTACCCCTTTCTTTTCCTCCACCAATATCTCTTTCTCCCTGTCAAAAACAATTCACGGGCTT
Source organism: Burhinus bistriatus (assembly GCA_013397275.1). Taxonomy (NCBI): domain Eukaryota; kingdom Metazoa; phylum Chordata; class Aves; order Charadriiformes; family Burhinidae; genus Burhinus; species Burhinus bistriatus. Next base: position 1,303,218 of record VYXH01012749.1, read on the forward strand.
ACATTTTCAAACCATTTTATTTCAGTGTGTAAAATGAACGTATGCATTTTGTAAGCGCACAGTCCCACAGTCAAATTCAAAAAGCCAGTAGTATCTATATAGTTGGATAAGAACAAAAAATATTTCAGGTGTCAAGAAAGAAGAAACACAGGTATCCTTAAGCTATGTACCTCTCCACACATTGACTCAACAGTGCAACCCTCTTACTGTTGTTCTGGACATGTTTCACAGAAAGACTGTTAGGAAAATAATTTTGCTGAAAGCTAAATGCAATGGAATTGAACATTAAATGTTATTGTCTAGCTCTGTATTTGACAATAATTACAAAGATTCAGTGGATGTAGAGAATTCTTTCAAATATTTTCTTACACAAATTTGTCCATTTGGTTACAGATACTTGGATAAATCCAAAGGCCTCAGTTTTAGCAATATATCAAACATTAATCTTAAACAGAAAAATAACTTGTCTTACAAAAAAGATTAATTTGTACTGTCTCTGCATGTTTGATCAGCTTTCAGAAGAAGGTCTGTTTGCAGCTCTACTTACTGGGCGAGTAGACAGAAGATTCCTGAGCAGTCCCAGAGTTTTCATCAGAACATTTACATCAGAATCAGAGAGCAACTGGAATAACTGCTCTGTACTCAGACCTCGTAAGATGTCTGATTTGATCTTCTGTTCCGCTTGAAATGCCATATTCTGAAAGAGACAAATTTTTTTGCTTGATTTTTTACCTTAAACTCAGGCTTTCACTCTTTTAGTGCGCTCTTTTAGTTTGTGTTCATGGGCTAAATGAACTGCTGAAGGAAACAAAGCTATTCCCCTCTGAGTTTCAGGAAAGGGGCAAGCATATATCCTTGCTAAATATATATCCTGCAAAGGTTATAATTTGTGAGGAACTGCTACACAGCGAATTAAATTTCCACATGGCTGACATGGTTATTACTCGCTTTCATTTGTCGTCTGGCATGCTACTGACACTCCTTAACTGTTTCCCTGAATGATCTTGGCAGCCAAACTGGTATCAGAACCAAAAAGTTTATTTTATTTTATGGACTAATTGATGAAGTGTTTCAGGCTGATACTGTCTTCCTTCTGTAGTGAGGTGGAAAGACAAGCCAGATTTCAGCTATGTTATTTTTAGTAACAACTGATGAGTTCTTGAAGTTAGATTCACAAACTTTTTAAGAAGCAAAATTCACAAGCGGTATTTAATCAGTGTGGTCTACTTACCATTAAAGCCCAGATGCCATTCACTCGCAAGGCAAGATTTTCACTCTGTGTTAAACTACATAGAAGTTCTATGGCTCCCGATTCTAAAATAGGCTAAAATGAAGAGGGGCGGGGGAAAAAACCAATTATCTTTAACACACTACTTATCTAATTAGATATATCTACAAATGTAAATATAATACAAAAAAACTCTTCAGCTTGGAACTGCTCTCCAAAACCAGTCTTCCTTGAGCAATCACATCTTTTTGGGTATTGAGTTGTATATGACCATTTAAAAAAGTTTAAGGACAATGAAAGCTACTTGGTATCTTTCTTGACATTTAATCTTTGTGTTTAGTAATCAGACCAAACTAAAATCCAACAGAAAAACTGTAGCATAATAAAGAAAACTGGAGGCTGTTCTTGATGATCAGATTGAAATGCAAAACTTTGTAGTATCACATCTTTAAATGACAGGAAAAATATCAACACATGCACCTTTCATTACATTTATTAGTTTGAAAGAAAAGTTAAGTTTGGAACAACTGCTTGCAACCTGAACTGAATTTGAAGTACTAGTTTTAGCTAAGACCCGAAGAGCTCATGCACTAAAAGTCTTCACCCAATGACTTATGCTGCTCCATTTGCAAGGTGTTCCTTGCTTCCAGAAGTTACTGCTTCAAAAGCAGTGAATAATTGAACATACCGGAGTTTTGGGGAAGTTGTGTGTTTTTTAACCCGCTTAAGAGCTGAATTCATGAGAAAACAGGAATGTGTACAAAAGGCTGCACTTTGTAGGAACAGGCTCATCTCACTGAATAGCAGCAAGACCGTAAGAGAACCAGGCAGCAGCAGCCGTTTGTGCCAAAGTTCACCTGGTCCTAGGTGCTTGTGCAATGCAATAAGCTGCCAGTGATTGTGCCACGGGCCCGGCAGCCGGCTGGCTCCTAGGGACTTCTCCACAGCTACAGCCGGTGAGAGACATTCCAAAATTGGGTTTGACTCAGCTCTTTTACAGGGTAAAATACAGATCCATTTTGGCTTTGTTTATTTACTTAAGTGACTGGTAGTTTACAGTTTTCAAAATACTGTGCAGAAAAAAAAAAAGATATCTCAAATGAAGATCAGATGGCTTACAGATGCTTTCAAATCTAACATTTCTAAATATTCCTCCATTTTGCATAAGCAATATTTTCTTTTGGCAAGGATGTTTTTTTATATCAACCATGTGTCCCAATAGAAAATTCAGTATTTCAATCAATTTGAAGTGGAAACACTATGCTGATTGTGACCTGCAGTATAAACAAGAAAGCCCATGAGTCAGTGAACTGCGCTTGGTGTTATTTCAGTTAATTTTCTGTCTCGCAGACATGACTAAAACAAAGATCAACTGATCAAACCAAGGTAATCCAAAGTACCCTGTAGGAGCCCACATATGCCACAATCTTGCAAATGTTTTCTGTAATTAAGAAATATATAAGACTTAGGGAATTGTTCCATTGCTATGAAGTATTGATACATACGTATGATCTGTATGAAATACAGACATTGCAGAACTCAATAACAGATATCCTGTATCATTCATTCAAGAACAATAAAAAACACAAGACTCAGCTGTGCCAGCATTTTCAAGATTACAGCAGTAATTCTCTAAGACAATGGATCACATTGCCAATTATCGGTTTGTTTTCTTCTTGCTTATGAATTTTTCAGATAATAGTGTTTTGCAAGTAAAAAAACTCCAAAATTTCATGTCTACTTCTTTTTAGATACTACACTTAACTATTCAACCATATTTAACTGTCACGTCACTGTAAACAGATGATTATTTTTTTCATTCACAAGCTATCAGTTATACAGTCTGCCTAACATTACAGCTCTGTAATGCTTCACAAGCTACCAAGCTACCAATTAAGATACATTATCCAGTGGTTCAATAAGCATAAAGGTAACTTTTGTCTATTACCTCTTCTTGTTTCTGGGTAAATACTAACCTCCTTGCTTGGAGAGAACTCCAGAAGAAGATTGCATAGCGTGGAAGATGCTACTACAAGAATTTCATTTGGAGCATTCTGTAAAACCTGCAGTCACAAAGGGGAGAGTGAGGAACCTCCGTTAACAAGTATGATAAAGAAGGGATCATTTTGAAATGAAACAGCTGTAATTATGCTGCACTTTGGTATTCCATACTTTAGGAGATGCTTTGATGATAGCAGTGCAGCTCCAGACAGCGCTCATTCAACTCAATGTGATGATACACATTACATGACAAGCTGGAGCAACGCAAAGGTATTTCACAGAAGCTGGATTTGAGAGCTTTTAGGTCCAATTTAAGAGAAATCAGTGGGATCAGATGCCCCCCCTGCAAAGCGTGCATGTGCTGGCAGTTGCAATTTAGCTCTGCAGCCATTCTTTCAACAGAGAGCGGGCTACGTCCTGCAGTGCACCTCTGTGTCGTGGCTTACAGAAAAGCAGTGGAAGCTCCAGGAGGAGCTTCCTCAACACTTCTGCACCTTGTGCAAAGCACAACCCGGCAAATATCCTCACAACCATCCCTTCAGACAAGCAAGTAGCCTGGAACAAGTTATACTCTCTCTTATCTGCGCTTGGATCTCCAGCGGGACCAATACATGCCATTCTTAAACAGAGCACCTCCCTTGAACGTTCTGAAAAAACTCAGTGAGGAAACAGGCATGGAGGATACAGCTGCTCCTCCAGCAAAGAATGGGGGAATGGAGGGGTTGTTCTGTACCACCTTTCATTTCAGAGCAGTGAGCAAACTGCAAACATCAAAATTACTGCACTTACAGCAGCTTGCACTGAAGTACATATAGGTAAGTCCTATAATTTTAGACGTTAATTCTTCCATGGCTTATACGCTACACATGCCAGGAGAGAGAAAGGACTTATGTAGCTGTTATTAATCTAGACTGAAAATTAATTTATCTTTATTTAATATTACTTTTATTTTTCTATTAAGAATAATTCTTGATGTTTTGGAATGAACACACGAGTTTCTGACTTCAGCTTATTTAACACAAATCAAAACGAAGAACTGTCAGCAGCTGCATTTACAGAGGAGTCTGAAATCTACATTTGTTTTTTTCACATGGCTCTCCTTTTATGCTGGTTGTGCTTCTTCAAGCAATCCTGTAGGTTTTGTGTTTTACATTTATAAAGGTTTGATGCTTTCATGTTTGGTCTTTTGCAAACTCTTAAAAATATTCAAACCATTCCCTCCAAGCCCCCTTCAGGTGATGATCATGAGTCCTGAAACATGGTATTATCAGGCTATAGTGACAGCACAAAACCTGCATGATCAAATCTCCCTTGACCTCCCAATAAGACTAATGAATTAGATATCCATGGATTAGTATCACAACTCACACATCCAATCCAAGGATGAATGCTTAATTTGTAATAAGTGTATTGTGTATACTGTCAGAGAATAATTTCCCCATCGTTTTGGTCATGAAACTATAGAAAAAAGCAGGCCCATACTTTAGGGCCAATACTTCATGCAAGCAACATAAAAGGCTGAGAAAGTTTCTTGGCCTGCAGCCAACAAGACGGCCAGAGAGCATAGTATAACTAGTGAGTCAAGTTTTCTTAAGTCCATAACTTTTGAGAATTAGAACATGAACAAAACAGAGAAAGTCAAGCCTGAAGAAAATGTCACCGAGTAGTACGTCCAACAGGCATCTATCTTGTATTGAAGTATCACTAGAAATAACTGAAGGATCTCCTGATCCTTTACTTCCTTCCAGGCTCTTGAGAGAAGCTTTGGACAGTCAGAAAACGTAACTGCCTCGTTATCAGGCTCATCAGCTCATTTTTACCAACAACACTTTCTCTGGTCTGGCTATTGTACTTCTGAATGGAGAGTCAAGCTCACTTCAGGTGATTCTGTTGGTGATTCCCATGGATGTTAATACTGCCCAAGCTTTCAGGCTTCTTGCTAGCAGGCTTTGTCCCCCATTTTCAAGGTCTAAAAGACTTTGAAACTGAGAAACTGGTTTATCTATCTACACTTAATGACAGTCACATTACAGGATGAGATGACGCCCTTACACACTTTGGTCTTATTTAATCTTGTGGATAATTGCAATATATTAAAATGTGCCTTTTTAAAAGTTCCTGCCACGCTCTTTGGCTTCAGTTTTAGAATCTGCAATGAGATCTAAGATGTAGATAATTACAGGAGAAAACGCAGCTCTAAATTCTCCTGTAGGTCTTATAGACCAAGTCTGAACTGTGCTATTTACTCTGAGCCTGAAAGTAAAGGATATATAGTCCTCCTACTAAACATTAGGGATAACTTAGCCTCACTCACTGATCACTCAAAAAACCCCAACCAAAACCAAAACAAACAAAAAAACCCAACCAAAAATCAAGCATGGACCACAGCCCTCTTTGCTGCTGCTTGGCTTTTGTTGATTTACAACTCTCTTAAGGAGGTGGGTCATGGAATTTTGATTTCTAGGTGATTTTTATTACGATTCTACAGAAAGGCATGCAAATTGAACAGATGCCATATCCTCCTTTAATGGAACAGAACACTTCAGTAGTTGAGACTTGCTTTTCTCTACTTACCTTCATTAAAGGTTTCCATACAGCATGATCCTGAAAACTTGTCCTGAGCTGCTGTACAGAACGGGACAAACTGTGCAAACATCTATAACAGACAAGAAACCTTCATTGTGAAACACACACACTCGTGTACATTACTAATATATACATTGCTTCTACACAAAGATTCAGCTTAGAATTTGTTAAGTAGTAAAATGTAAATAGCAAAACTGAAATATCGTACTAGTCCAGGACAACTCCCTGCCTCCCCCAGTAAGTTTTCGAGCAGTAGAAATGACTTAAGATTAGCTTTTGAAAAATTATCAGAAATTCTAACAAGTTCAGCAGATTTTGATATGACAAAAGGATTTGTATGAATCAGAAAAGCCTACCTGACTGCAGCTAACCGCACCTTGATACTAGATTCAGACAAGCCATTAACAATACGGTCCATCATATTTTCAGTCTCAATGATCTGGAACAAAAAGGAATTAATGTTATATGAATAAAATAATATGAGTATTTGGTATGGGTTGTTGATTTTTTGTCTGCAATATTTTAAATATTGCATATAAAAAACGTAGCTAAAAAAAGCAAGCCATATTCTCTTCCCAGATTAAGCAGAAAGTAACATATATCTGCATACAATTTAGAAAAAAACATCTACATTCTATGCTCCACTACTGCTTTCAAAATGATTTTATTAATCATCAAGGAACAAGAGGGTTATACATACATGAATTACCCTTAATGTTGTATTAAAACAAAAGAGTGCATGTGTGAGTGCACACAATATATACAAACTACAGATTAGAGACATTCTGTAGAGCTACCTGGAAAAAAAAACCAGTAGTAGTTCATCTGCCATATTTAGATATGGCCAGCACAAGCACTTAAGACTAGGATAAAAGGGAGTTAATACCAAGATGAAAGATGGCTTTTGTATAATAAATCAACTTTGTCATGTACACACCCACCACTTATTAAAAGCAATGCTTTGGTATGTAAAAGAAGGAACATTACTGTTAACTAAAGAAGTTCCTCCTGCAACAAAAGAGAAGTTTATGGGTTTGAAATCTGCAGATCTTGAATGGTTCCCCACTGATATATCTTCCTGGTACTTATCTTTTCAACAGTGTGGTTTCCTGCCTCCTTCCTGTCCACATATTTCTTCCTTCTGTTTTTCCCCCTTTAACCAGCAAATAAACTGAGAAAATTCTCCTGCCTCCTGTACTTGTCACATTTGACATAGCAACTCCACGCTTAATTTAAAAAAAAGGTGCTTTTAATCATTCATTGTTTAATTTCCCTCCACTTTCCACACGTAAATTTTTAACTGCTCCAATCATCCAATCTCTTTCCTGTGATGTCTAAATAGAATTTGTTCTCCTTCATACCAACTGCTTTGTTATGACAGTGCAAGCCTCTTTGGTCACTTCAGAATCATGGAACAAATCTTGACTTCGTTTCCCAATGTGATTAGGTTTTCCAGGGTTTATTTTCGGAAAAAAACATTTGTTTTGTAATAGGATACATGACAACAGAGGTATAGTCTGTCCCTCAGAACATAGGTGTCAGAAATTACTCGCATGGCCCAAAAATATTCCTGCACAGCTTATGAGCAGCAAGGACCACAACATGTTGAATGACAACTTATTGTGAGAATCTAGTTCATTACTGTAAAGACGTTTACATAAATAAACTGTACTGTTACATTTTGTTATGGCAAGACATGAATTTTTGTTCAAATCCCATGCAAAGAAAGTGTAAACTGAAAGTTTATATTAATGTAATGGAAAGAGAGCCTTCTCACTTCAACCTATTTACACTACAATGGGGGCGGGGGGAAGGCTGGAAGGGTGCAAATTCTTGCACTGCCTTTCAGCCTAACTTTCAGCGACATCTTTGCCTGATTGCTAACATTTTTCACAGGCTCACCTTTTTTCGGATATCTTCATCATTTGCTCCCAGGGAAGCATAGAGCTTGAAAGCAGCCTGGCGCAGTTCATGGGCGTGCTTCAAATCATGGTCAAGCTATTTAAATAAAACACAGATATCAAATTTAGACATTAAAAAATTACAGGTGTGATATTCTTATTTGTTGTAAACTAGTGCTTATCTACTGGGGTTTTCTCTACTACACCAAGGGCAGCCAGAAACACAGATGAACTGCTGTTCCATTAGCTGATGTCCACGTTTATCAACTGAACACAACAACTGAAGTTATGAATATGGCTAATTTGTCTGCTGAGTTAAAGATAAGTCAGCTTAAACAATCTGAGGCCAGAACACTTCTATAAAGTTATGACTCATCCCAGACCAGATTCAGGCAAAAACTATTCTTATTCACCCAACAGGAACAAGCCAGAAGTGAAAAAATTGGGACAGAATCAAAGGAAGTTTTATCACGAGAAGTGAAGGAAAAATGGGAACCAAAGACAGTCTCTAAATCACAGGACCTCCATCTTGAGGTGGATTTTAACTTCCATCTTCCACCCTAAAGGCAACAAAGCAGGGTGCAAGCTGTCTATGAGGGTTTCTGGAGGGTAACTGTTCAACACAGGTGCCAGAGGGGTGAATTAGGGCGATGCACCACTGGATATGCTGCTCACAAATCAGGAAAAACTGCTTGGGGGTATGATAATCACCAGCTATATGGATCGTAAAATTGTGGTGTTCAAGTTCCCGAGGGGCATGAGAAAGTCACGGGAAGGAGCACAGAGTCTTGACTTCAGCAAAGCAGACCTGGAGGAGCAGATGGGCTGTACCCTGGCCTGTTCAGCCAGGAGAAAAGAAGGCTGTGCAGAGACCTAAGAGCAGCCCTCCAGTACCTACAAGAAGAACATGGAGCCAGACTCTTTATGGAGGTGCACAGCAAGAGAAGGAGAGACAATCGTCAAACTAAACAGGAGAGGTTCTTACTGGATATACAAAATAAAAATTCACTATTAGAACAGTCAAACTTTGGAACAGATTGCTCAGAGTGGTTGTTTAATCTCCATTCTTAGCAGTTTTCAAGAGCCAATCGGACAAAGCCTTGAGCAACCTCATCTGAGCTCAGCATGGACCCTGCTTTGAACAGGAAATTAAGACTTTCAGACCTCCGCACATTCTTTCCAATTAGAATAATTTTACGATTCTGACTGCCCTCAAAACTCTGTACCAAAGGGTTCCACAAAAAAATGCAATATTTAAAGTCTACACAAAATGCCAGAAAAATGCTAGTATTAAGCAGCAAAGCACTGAAGTAAAAGAACTGCCAAAGTTCAGCTGTATGAGTAATTCTCTCTGATACAGCTATATCAGAACAGAATGTGTTATATCATTGTTAAAAATATTTAAAACAGATAAGTAATCTGTTTGGCAGAGTCCTCAACTCATGCAGTTTTTACCTTACAGGGTGTAATTCAAAGCATTTTTTACAAAGTAAGCACCCTGGCTTCCCAGCTGACTGTTTTTACAGACTTTGTGAACACTCAAAGCAATGTCATAATATTTAAAATTGCCCTACTCACATTTGGAACCTAATCATTTTTTGATGATACAGCCAACATCCGTTACTCCCCCATCAGCTGCTAACTTTCCTTCTGCTTATTTAAACTTATACTGCAGTTATTTTTTTTATATTTAATTTGCATTTTTATATAGAATTCAAGGCAGCTCTAAATCCAGAATTAGTCCCATTCTATAAAAGTCTGAGAAGTGAGTCTACCTCTTGGGATAGTTTCAGAGAAAAACCAAGGCTCTGTAATCCGTTTTTTTGGGGGACCTTTCTAAAAGTCAGACCCAATAAGAGGGGAAAGGAATAGGCAATAGGTATTTCCCTACGCAGAACATCAAAACCAATCTTGCTTCTGAGGTTGATTGACCCACTAGTGCTTTTGACTGATCCACTAGTGCTTTGGAAAGTGTATGCAAATCTGTAAAAATAAAGTTCAGGGATGAGAACTCCTAGTACAACACCTATGAAACCAAGTCTCCAAGGTATATCTGGTCTCTGTTTCTTCAACCTCTTGTAAGTGCAGGTAACTCTATGAAATACTACATGAAATCCACATTTTTCTGCTTAAACAGAACAGAGCCATGTCTGAACTTAACATTTTTCACAAACCTGACCTGAAAATTTAAATCAATTTCTCATCACATGGACTATCTCTTATGAAGCTGAAATGCACTGATTCCTGAAGGTAAGTCTTTTAAACTCTGCAAAGCAGAAACATGACAGATGTCTCAGCCTGGTACTTCACTGCTATCTCTGGAAAATGTAATGAACCTTATATGGTGAAGCTATATTAAACTACCCATAGCCCATCTCGCTATCTTTGACATAGAATGGTAGCATCTTTCTTACAGGAGTCCAGATATACACAATTATTTTAGTTTGGATAATACAGTCTCCAGAAAAAGCAGTGAGTGAGCAAAGACTTGGGGACTATATGCATCAGGAATCAAGTCCTGCTGGACATCTGGTCACATTTCTATTGAAGAACTCAGACATAAGGTTTAAACAGAATAAAAAAAAAATATCCTCAGCCCATTCATTATTGGTTTTGCACATTTTCAAAACTTCAGAACTGGGTAAGGAAACGTACCCTCTTGATATCAGTGATTGCACTCACTGAGCTTGGATACTTGAAGTAGTCAGCAAGCATGACAATGAGGTGGTCGGTAATGCTGGCAATTCTCTGGAGCTCCACATCTGTTTCAATCAAATAGGCCAGTGTTTCTGCTCCTTCTACTCGCTCCTCCAGCAGTCTTTCCTTACTACACATTCGAACCAAACATGGCAGAGTCTGAAAAGTTAGGAGAAAAAAAAAAAAAGCCAAACAAAACCACCATTGTTTAGTGCAGCTATGTTAATAAAGAAGCTCACAAAAAAAAAAAAAAAAACAAACAGCTATCCTAGAGTAATTCTCAACCATGTTCTATAGATCAGTACCTTTAGCCAAAAGATTTCAGTGGTTTTAAAGACTACACACACAGAAAACTTGTTCAGGCATTGCTAAGTATACAGTAGTCTACTTTCAACCAACTTCTCATGCAGTCAAAATTAGTCCGTGTGAATGCAATGTTTAGAAGTGACCATGGTCAAAGTTTCGCAAGAGCTTAAAAAAAAAAATCCCTCCAAGAGCTCATATTTGCACAGGTTTATTTGTACTACACACAAAAACCAAAAGTACCCAAGCTGCCCTCAAGAAGTACTTGACCCCTCCTGCCCCTTTGTGATCTAGGATTGACTAACGACAACAAAGTGAAAAATAATCTCAGGGCTTCCTTGACCCACACTGGCTGCTAGGAGTAGTAGGGGAAGGGAGGACTACTCCTAAGTAGTATATTCGGCCAACCAGAAATGAAGTCCACTTTGAATCCAGGTCCATTCTGCCTTACGCTGACACACCTCCCTACCTTGGTTACAGTCATATGGCAACACTTTTGTCATACTTTCTCTACTTTAACTATTAAAAACAATCAAATCTTTCTTTACCTGAAGGTCAGGGAAAGGCACTTAACTCTGGAAAGACCAATTCTCCAATGGCTGGGACTCAACATGTTCACTCAAGCCTCACCAAACAGAAGTATGAAAACAGGTGAGGAATAATATCAAGGTTTTTGCTTGCATTGCTCCACTGACTTCAACAGAATTATGCTAGTAGAAAACGTTTCTCAGAGTTATGTTTTTGGGAACCTGAAATAACATTTAACTATTGATTGTTCAAATGATTAAACAGATAAATAGCTCCATTCCACAGGTTACAGGACTTGCCTACATTTATTTAAAAAGTAGATGCTACCCCAAGGATTACCATCTAATCCTGCACCTAATCCAGGGAGCCAAAGCACCTCCTCTCTGCACATCTGTCACTTGAGACATCAGATAAGACTTTCAGCCTGAACAGTTGAAAACTGGTTCTAATAGCACAGACGCACCTAAGGACCTTCTGCTTCCTCAGCCAGCTAGGCAGAACTCTTTAAAAGAGAAGACAGCTGCTGAGGGTTGGGAAATTTAAGCAGCCCTCAGAAACCACCTCATTCCAAAAGTGAGATTTCTAGGACCTCTGCAAGTTTGTTCAAAGTTTGGTTTAAAGCCTCCAGGCATTTAATTGTTATGATACTTTTTAATCCGTAATATTCACAACAGCACCCTAACGATTAAGTTTCACCAGTTTCAATTATGAAGCTGGCATAAGGTATATTAAAAACTGAGAATGGCATAAACAAAATCATAAAAGCTGAACAGAAACTCTCAAAAAACGACATTCAGGTTGACTAAGAAAGAACAGAAGTGGAAATCCATGCCTAAACCACAAAGATGTTGTACTTCCCAATTCTTTCCAAGGTCAAATGGCCTGAAATGAGCTATTTCTTGGAATTCAAGGGCTAGATATTGTTATGTCACTGGCTGCAAGGACCCAAGAAACACAAATCTCATACCTTTCAACTTTTAGCAACTCCATCTGTTTAAAATTAAACAAAATCAAGAGTTCTGAAGGACACATTTTAACTGTTCCATTAGACCTAAGGGTCAGTACAATGCAATTAATGCGGAGGAGTAGGGGACTGTATTACAGGTGTAAGATGAAGAGCCACCAAGCACACCTGACCTTTTCTGGCCAGCAGATAAAAGTCTGAAAATAGATTGTAAAGATGGAATACTTAATTCACATGATATTGCTGGGATGCATCAGGGTTATCTGGAAAAATGGTCACTTTTGTTATTAGGATTCCAGGAAAATCATTTCCCTTCCAAGCAAATCCATTATTTATCAGCCTGCTCTGCCTTCTCCCAACCCCAACTGCTTTTATTTTTTCACGTGTTAGAGGCCAACCCACTACTCCAACTGAGCAATGAAAATAAATCAAAACTATTTTGGAAATACACATCCCTGACTGTCATCCAACTGAAGGAAGTTTGATAGTAAAGGGTCGAAGTTCTCTTCAATAATTTCTGAAAACTAAAGAGGGTATTGCTTTGTTCTAGTTCACCAGAGGTCAAACAATTTGTGACTGGATTTACCACAGACTGAGACAGTGTGTTATCTTAAAACTATGAGCTCTTGGAGCGACCCCAGAAGAAAAGAAGAAATTACATGAGTTCTTTGAACCAAAGGGCCAGGTTCCATGCCTCCCTTCTGTCCCCACTCTTTTGTCTACTCTCAAGTCTTACAACAAATTTTAGTCCGAAGTTTAAAATGTTTATTTGCACAGAAGCAGCTTTCATGAGAAAGAAAGTGCTCCTATTGCTGTAGATTGGCAAGCACATCAGCTCCCGATGGTTTGAAAGGAGTGCAGTTATCCATTTGGCCCACGTGGCAGAGCATGTGTAGCTCCACATAGCAGCCAGCTATCAGCAATAACCTGCCTTTGCCCACAGCAGTGATCCCCCATTTCTTCTCCCTGGAGCAGAACGGTTCTGGAACCCATACATCCTGACCAGGGCACAGCCCAGGCTTAAGCCAACAGTGGGGGATTTCTGAAGGGAAGAAGTTTTCACAAGAAGAATGAGATTTGCAGGAGCGAGATAGGTTGGGAGCATGGAATCGTAGCGCTCAGTTTGCAGGCATTGTAAGGAGAAAGAAGAGAGGATCAGGGAACCGGAGTGTCAATTTGGAAAAAAGCTAAGGAGGAGAATGAGGGAGAGAGATCCAGCTTGGTTTCCTCATGTGCAGTAAGACCAGATGCCTGTGCAGAACAGATGCCACTTATCAACACTGGCATCAATCGCATTTTGGACTTTCTTGGCTAAAAAGACAGGAGGGATGGGCCTTTGTCTCCACTAACATATGGATTTTTCATCTGTCATTACCTGGGATGATGGATACCAAAATCCCACTAACGAAAGCTGTAGATATGCCAGACTCTACTGCCACGGACGTTGAAAGGAATCAATACGCTTCCTTATTGCAGTATCTTACATACAACTTACCCTTTCCCCAGCATTACCAAAAAGTAGGACTTAGGGACAGTTCTTGACACTCTGAGGACAGTTCTGCAGTTTAAAATGTAAGCTTGCAGGAGCCATCAGGGGTTTGCAACAGCCCACAGTGAGAAGATAGTAATCAGTAGCCTTTGATGGTGAGAAGCATTTGTTGCTTTAAGCAGTACATACAGCTATCTGCAGTGCCACAGACTTTTGGCACTTGCTACGGTCATGCATACGTGTATTAGCTGTCTGTTCATGATAGGATCTGAACACCACGCAGGGGCCTTCCCAGCCAAAGAACTCCCATAAAAAACTACTGGGTCTCAGATCACACACCACGAAATCCTCACAATGACCGCTTTGCTGATTAGAGCCTTCACTTGCTAGACTCATTCCAAGAACACATCATCTTCTCAATCTCAGTACAGGGGCACATATGGGGAAAAAATTAATTTTGCAGGCATTTCAACTGCATTTCCTTAAGTCTGAACTACGTATTATTCTCTGGAATGAAGGATGCTAAAAGCATACTAAAAGCTTTGGAGTCTGTCAGACTGCTACACTAATTATCAAAGAAAGCAAACATGTTTTCTTATTGCAGTATTACAGTACTACTTCAACATCTCATGGAGAAACAAGAAGAGTTAGTATTATTTGGTCTCTGGCTGATACACTTGCTCATCAACAGGTCCCCCCCAGCTTTGGACTAGCTGTAGCAGTGCTACTATTAAGAAAGAGATTACATTCCTATGGTATTTAATGAAGTTTCCTTTACTGAATTTCCTTATAAAGCCACATGCAGTATAAAAATCAAATCCAATATTTTAGCATGAGAGGTTTTTTTTCAATAACAAATTTCCCTAGCCAAAGTATGAAGCAGACAAATGTATAAAAACATTGTGAAACCTGAGAAATCATCTGCTCACAACAGACTCCGTGTATAGATTGTGCTAGTATTCTGACTGTAGTCTTGTGAAATAAGCTACTGAAAGATAAACCAGTGCCTTGTTCATATACAGAGACCAAGGCAGTAATGTTGTTTCCACGTTACTTAGAAATAGTTACTGAAATGATTACAAACCTCAAATGGATGCGTGTCAAGCTCTAGCATATTTATTCCTGGATATTGAGCTTTTAGTATGATTCTTTATTTAAGACTTCTTAAAAAAGCCGTATCGCTATAAATGCTTAAAGACACAAAGGGAAACTAGGGAACTAATTTTTTAAATTAAAAAAAAAAAAAAAAATCAGGACAACTGTGTGCTTTGAAATCTTCAGTGTAACAGACTTAGTGCTACTTTTTCTAAGAGACAAATAAAACCAGGATAGCCCTACATGAGAAAAACATTTTAAAAAGCAAACTGTTTAACCAACTCACCTTAAGAACGATGCAAGAATCATCTGTCCGTATTGCTCCAGCTCTGCACATGGAAGTAAGGCTGTAACAACATAATAAAACATACACTCACCTATCATTCGTTTTTATGCACTTAAGTATTGACATTGCAGAACATCCAACTAATGAAATGTACTCCCCTTTGTTCTACCATTGATTTAAATACATTTGTGCTTACTAGACTTGGGCACACAAACAAACTACTACAGGCGTACTTTTAAGCAGATTTCTACTACCAGACACCTTGCTGGAGCACCGATCAATACATACATCACACACTGGCCAAAAAAGGTCTAACCATCAAACTCGATTGATCCACAAACCTCTTTTACCAACAAAAAAATGTAAGTTGTTTATTTGGGGTTTAAGATAAAAGAGCATTATACATAGACCTGTCTTTTGCTGCACACAGCATTTAAAATACTTAAAACACTCAGGAGAGAATCAATATCGGGTTGGTAGTCTGAGAGCTTAGTCAGAAACCATTCAAGCTTTGCAGTAGCCTAGGAGATGTGGTACCGTTGCGATGCCTGTCCACGGGCATGTCTTAACACTCTGCTGGAATAAGCTCATCCTTGCTAATGATGAACCCAGTTAAGTCTCTGACACTGAACCAAGCCAGCATTTGTTCTTTATTAGACAACAACTTAGACAGTGGATATGACAACTCCAAGGTCTCAAACTACAATGTTGACACACAACATCAGACAAATGCATAAGCTCCTTCATTAATTCAGCTGTACATGTGCTCCAAGCTGTCAGAAATACGAAGTAGCTCACCCACCAATGGAAGTGGTTTACATTTAAGTGGTTTATAGTTTTTACCGGCTGCACTAGAAGGAAGCGGAATGAAGCTGGAGGATAACTGCTCTGCATTCAGTGCAGGAACAGTCAAGTATCTTTTGTTTAAGCTTTGAACTAAGCCATTGTAACAGGCTTTTATCAAGCCACAGTTGAGGTTAAAAAAAACCCTAAGTTTTAGTAAAGATGACTTAAAACTAACATGTTTCAACTCTCAGTTGGGTAGGTTAAAGTGTACATATGGTCAATTATTATTGCTCAGCTAAGGAGCAGTAATACGCTAACATACTGTAACCATATCATGTTTCACTGCATTCCTGAGCTCTTTCCAAGTGCCTAAAGAGAGTTCTTTCACCATTGATCTGGTTTCCAAACACCTACCTGTGACAGACATAGCTAAAATCCCATAATCAGAAGTCTTTTTATATATATTGTCGGAATTGAAAAGACAACATTGTTAGCACAGAGATCATTTTGTAAACTTTTACTGTCCAAGCCTTGCAGCTGACAGCAGGAAATACTTATTTTCACACCTGAACAATCAGGAGGAAAGCACCTGTCTTGCAGCTGCCATTTAGTCCAGCTAGACTCTATTTGCCAGACAAAGCAGTTCTATTTCAAACATGAAGTTAAAGTATTTTTACTTCAGATAAAATAGGCTTGGCTTAGTTAGAAGCAATTTTGGTAGTTTTAGTAGAAAAGGTTACTGCTCCACTTGCAGCTGCAAATCACTCTCCCAAGAGGCTTACTGCTCTTCCCTCTGTGCCAACACTGCTGCTCAAGTGAAGGATTGTTACTCCATTTCAATCAAGAGGTATTACACTCAGGTCTTCTAGGTCTACTTCAGTTGTTGAAAAACAAAGGAAACTTCTTAAGATACCCCTGTATGCCAGTATGGATTTAAACAGAAATTTAACAAAAGGCTTCACAAATGCATTAAAAAAACCCCTTCCACATCCGCATTCCAAGGACTCTACTAATAAATCAGAGAGGAACTGCAGATTAATTCACCAGAGCTGGCAAGGCAAGAGTGAAGACTAATTTAGAAGCCGAAAAAAGAGGACCTGTAACAATCTCACCTACTACTCTCATTAGAAAAAAAGAAAGGAGGGATAGTCTGACTTGGAGGGAATGAAGTAGGAAGTGGACTTATAGAAGAAAAGCCAGTAGGTCTTTGTGAGCTCCAAGGACTGTTGTGAAACTGAGGCCTTAAGTGCCCTACTAAGAAGGATGACTGCCCATGGAGTAATCTGAAACTCAGGATACTGGTTTGTCTTCCATTTTCTTGCAATTTTCTTTTTTTGCTTTTCACTGCATCATTTTCTTCCATGCTTTCAAAAGTCCACTTGAGCCAAAGTACTGCAAAGCAACAGCAAAAGATGGGATTGTCTACCCAACTCCTTCCAGTTTGAAGCAGATCAGTAAAGAACACCAACAGACCTGGGACCATTCATCCCAGAACAAGGAGACAGTCCAGAGCCAGAATAATTCTTTTACCTCCAACCTGCCTTCATTACTTATCAACTGCCTTGTACATCAACATCAATTAAAAAAAAAAAAAATCTAATCCTTCATTCTCTATGTATTCTCTGAATTCCCAAAGAAACACATAAATCAATCAGAACTGAGACTGTTATAATGCAGTTAATTTAGCTGGCCTTCTTCACTAAGAGATACCTAACAAAACCAGTAAATCCAGATTGCATAGACCAATTGTGGTTGGAAGGGAACGTGGGAGGTCCCCAGACAGACCTCCCACATGAAGCAGGAGTACCTAAGGAAAAACTCCCCAAAGATAACCATCTTTATAACTGCTTTCAGGAATGGATTAAGTCATCATAACCTGGCAACATTACAAAAAGAGGCCATCCTACCTACCCCACTTGTTCCTCACTCAGGATCTCGAGATTTTTTGGTGAACTGAATCAGAGAACTCACTGATCCAGGTCAAAAAATAAGCTATCAAAATCTAAAAGAATAATCAAACAGTGAGTGACCAAACTCTTCAGTTACATTTAATTTTAGTAGTTTATAATGACAGGTAATTTTATCTCTTTAACCTCCTGAAGTAATTTATTCCATTATTATCAACACAATAAAAGGAAAAAGGTCTTAAAAGAGAGTCAATTCCCAGCTTACGAAGTGAGCATAACCCTAGTGTTGCTCGTATGGAACTTGGTCCCATTTTGTCACAGGGTAGAAAGTCATTATGAATATGAACACATAGATATGTGCCCCCACCAGAAGGTAAAGTTTGATTTGAACTATAAAAATTAATTAATAACATTAATTCTGCTGTGTGAGTACATGAAGCTTAAAGAGTAGTCTATTTTAATTAAAACAGCTGGGAAGAGGGACTAGCTCTGCTGCTCTCTCATCATCTTAATGCATACAGTTCTCAACACACCATAGCCCCAGACACTCGAGTGAGTCCTCTGAACATGGTGCAACAAGGACATTAACCTGTACTACACAATGATATTTCAGTATTATACTTTGTAAGGACATACAATTGACCATAGCCTATTCAAAGTAAAACTTATAAAATCCAAGCTACTTGTGAGAACTGCAGTTCAGCTTATGAAAATCCAAACGTCTGAACATGCATTCCTGACAAAACTACTGCCCGGCAACATTTTTTCCTATTTATGTACAGCAAAGAGTGAAAGGTATGCTATAGAGATTATTAGTTGAGAACCTCTTCTCCAAGGATTTTGATCATGCAAATAATATCTACAATTATTATTAAGATTTTAGATCACATACTACTTTGCAACAAGCAAAAAGGGAACAGCTAAAAAGTAGGTATTAAATTGCATACTATTTCATTCTAATTCCTGATGAAAATTACCATTTGGCTGATGTGAGCTGCATTTCAATAGGCTTGTCCCTTTGTAACATCTTCACAAAAATTTGCGGTAACAATTCTCCATCAACCGACACTGCAAGCAATGAAAGAGAACTTCAAGTAATTCTAATTCAGCCAGTCAATAAAATGGGTGTCAAATAAGCAACAGCAGCATTATACTTACCATTTACAAGAGTCATTGATACTTGTGGGTTTTCAAAGGCTAGAACTGAGAAGCATTTCAATGCTTGCATTCGAACCTGTGTGAAAACATAATATATATGACGTATAAATGTAAACGCTAACTTAAAAGCAAAATTGGTCTATACCGCTGTATAGGCTTGTAGAAAATAATTCTGTATCATCAATAAGAAAAGTAGATAATTAATAAAAGGCAGATGGAAACATCTAACTCACACCTTGACTCCTGCGATCTCCCTGTTGGAATTATCCTTCTTTAGGGTATGCTGTGAACTATTTGTGAAAAAGACAAGGAAGGATAAAACTTGGACTTCTCTTTAGGACAGCTCACATTTGCTTCTCTTTGGCTTAATTTTTTTTCTTATTCGCTGTTCAACAAATCTGACTATTTTTATTGGGTTGCCAAGTGACTGTTCTCCTTTGGATCAACAACAGCCAGCTTGGTTTTAATTAATGGTGTTTTAACTTTACAGAGCACTCCAAAACAAGAGGTCTCCTTTTGATAGGAATCCATAGGACTTTAGAAGTATACATTATATGTGTTTATAGTTTTACTTCATATGCATAGACATAGTTTTTATAACCTTCATTTTGATTCCTTTCATAAATACATTTAAAACACGGAATAATTTTAATGTCTTACTTTGTAGGAGGTGGAGACTAACAGATGTGCGATATTCTGAACAGCTCCATGGTTAAATAAGATTGTCTGGTGATCTGGACCCTTCAAAGGAAAACATAAAACACAATTTATTTTTTTAAAAGAACATGTACGAGGTTTCAAGTATCTGCAACTTATTGTTAAGTATTAAAGGTAGGTCTACTAACATTTACTTTCCAATCAGCTGGCACGCCAACTTTTTTTTTTTTTAAACAAACAAGTTCAACTCTGATTTTTATAGCATTTGTCCTTTTCCAGTAATCATTTGCACTCTCTTCTTCAATAGGCAATGAAATTAGCTTTGACAAATGAAGAAACATGGATAGTGTACTTATGTTTCTATTCTTCATATTGGAAACAATCAAAAGCTCCCAATTTTCTCTGCAAATCATACAAAAGATCCCCAGTTACTAGTCTTCTTCACTGGTACTATTAAGCATTTTCAACAATTCTAACGTCAGAAGAGAGGGAATTAATTCTGAAACTGTTTCCAGACAGAATATGACAGTGCTTTGAGAACAAATTCACATTTTTCTCCTACAGTTTGTTTTAGTTTCAAACATATTTAGCCATAAATCTAGTCAGCCATCACCCATTTATTGACTTCAAGATCTAAGTCGGCAATGGCTGGTAAGTCAGTATTTTCCCAAGATTTAAAAAGCATTTGGAATTAAACACAAATACTGAATTTTGCAGTAGAAAGTTCTCAGAACTTCTGTAATATGACAAGGCTTGCTGAGGTTGCAAAAGACAACATGAAATCTCAACGGGGCCTGCAATCCTCAATAATCTCTTGTGAAATCTGATCTGTGACTTACAAACATCTCTTTACAAGTAGATTCGTGACTCTAGTCATCTTCACATTAAGCATGGGCTATGCGCAATTTAAATTCAGCTTTCAGAATGCTACAGCATCAATTGTACCTCGATGCATTTTCTTGACTAATCTGCAAGTGAAGAAAGAATCTTCACTCCTTAATCTTTTGTTCAAACCCAGCTGAGTTCATGGGCACATCTATACACCCTGGTATGCACAAGCAATGCTTCATTTTCACATTTGAGATACAGCTGAAATCAGATTTGTCTTATATTCAAAATAACATTTTTAGAACAGCCCTTACCTCTAAGAAAAAAAGCATAAAATTACTTTTAGATGTAACATATCTGGTGCTTTAAGAGATGCTTCAGCTGCTACTGCCACCAAGAGCTTTCTACCAAAAAACGCAATTAAAACAGCATGGTTGAAGTAGGAAAACAACTTACATTGGCACACAGAAGTGGCTGAGGCAATGATTTAAAGCCGCAGCTATGCCAGTGTTGAAGCTGAAGAACAGATATTAAAATATGTGAAAAAAAAATGAATGAAATTAAAGTAAAAGAAATCATATTGACCTAGATAGTTTTAGTAATTCACAAGTACTAGTGATTTTTCAATGATATGCAGATGGTAAATTCTGATCAAACAGGAGAAATGCATGTACAGAGGTGACACTTGCGTGTTTTCTGAGTTGCATAACTAGATGTACATGAAAATATCTATAATCTGTACACATTGTGTTTGCACACACCAATCCAGCCTGTTTAATGCACAATCAGGTGAAGCATACCCATAAACAGGGACAGTTTCAAATATAAATGTGAAACCCTGAGAATACAATGTATCATTTCGAAGCAGCTCAGGCACTGATTTAATAGCAAGGCCTTCTGCTTTTGTTTCTCTTTGGGTATACTGACAAGAGTTCCAGGAGCCAGTCCTATTAGCGATCTTTTTCTCGAAATATGATTGAACGACATAATATTTCAGGAATAGAAATCACACTCCTTGCATGATCTTCCATCAAAAAGAAAGAAGTAAGAGAGAACAATGTAATAATTCATTCCCCAATGAAATTTTAAAAGCAGGTACCTAAATGCAAATGTACCTTGGTTCAGGGATCCAGCACCAGGCCCAGGATCACATAAGAAAACATTCTCAGAACGGGCTTGGGAGGAAGCTGCCTTGATTATAGGCTTTACCCTGGATCTTTCCCAGACAGATGATTTTAATTTTCAACTGGTGGTGAAATTATTACTTATGCAGAGACATCACCACATTCAAGTGTAAGTTCCAGAACTATCTTTTCAAATTATTCATACAACCACGTGTTTCCAAAAGCATACCTTATATTTTTAATTTGACCATTAAAAATAGTAAAGCTTACCTACTCACATTATTTTCTCTGGAAACAAGTCAACTGCGATAGAGAGAATCTTAAAAAGTAAATTTTGACTTGCATTTTTAGCATACCGTGAACATCAACCTGATTTCAGTTTATTTATTTGCTTATATGTTGATAGTATCCTGGCTCTGGATGTTAAGAACTGCATCTGCTCCCCCTGTAAATCAACACTTCCCCTTGCTTAGGATGGGTCTTCTCCAGGGTCAATGTTTTCCATCAGTTAAAATTAACTCTAAAAATGCAGTGAGAAGCAGTAAAAGCAGAAACAAGCAGCAATATGCTAGGAACCTGAATTAAGGATTTCCTAGCTCACAAGAACAGGTCTGAGCTTTTCCAGGGAAATTTGAGCAGGCAAGAAAGAAAGAAACCTGAGAGACCCAACGAAACAAGACTCTGGCAAGAAAGAGAAAAAAAAAAAACAAACGGATGCACAAGATCTAAGCAGAGAACACTATGCAGGAACAACGAGGGTAGGAGCTATGATATGCCACTATTAGTTTAATGAATAAATCTACCAAGATGAGGAAAAGGAGAAATAAAAGCATCAATACCTCTTATAATATATGCCAAGCCTTACCTAAATACAAAAGCTTATAGTAACATTTCTTCAAGAAAAAATTAGAAGGGTTCTCTCACTCATGGCCTTTTGGGGGGAAGATGGAGTCTTCATTAAAAATGTAGTGAATACTAAAACTTTCAGGTTATTTTGGTTTTTTTTTTGTTTGTTTGTTTTGGAGGTTTTTTGGTTTTGCTTGTTTGTTTTTGTTTTTATTTTTAAATTATAAGAATGTACTGTTCCTATCCATACAAATCAGAAAATCTCCTGCAAATTCTGCTGTATTTTTTTGTGTGAAAATACAGTAATTGACCTTAATAAAGAGACTTGAAATCCAAGAACTACACAAAGAAAGAAAGAAGGGGGCATTTTAGATTTTTGCTGAACAGCTGCATTTGCCTGGGCAAGAGAGAAATGAGTTCTCGATCAATTTAACATTTGTGATGATCTGTTTATTCAACCCCAAATATTCATTGTTCTGCAGCAAGTGTTTATCCTGTAAATGCAACTATTTCCTAATATTCATACCCATCACCCTGCTTTTCTTGTGCATTTGTTTCTATCTGTTCACACAACCAACTTTTTCGTTCCAAAAAACTTGGGATTTTTCCAAAACATTCACTGTAAAATTTGTTTGAGAGAGGTTTGGGGGGTGGAGGAGGCACTGAAAACAGTATAGTCAGTTCATAAAAGAGTAGAGTAAGGAAGCTCTTTAGGTGACTGGGCATTTGCTTTGTTAACAATATATTTGATATGTAAGTCACCAGGAGTTAATGGAGCTATAAGGAAGTAATTAATTTAGAAAAAGATGACATAACAGTTTTCATGTCGGATTAATTACCT
The DNA here is from genome assembly GCA_013397275.1 of Burhinus bistriatus. Taxonomy (NCBI): domain Eukaryota; kingdom Metazoa; phylum Chordata; class Aves; order Charadriiformes; family Burhinidae; genus Burhinus; species Burhinus bistriatus. Next base: position 1,326,443 of record VYXH01012749.1, read on the forward strand.
GAAGTTACTCAGCAGTTCTCCCACAATCAATGGGGTTTATATTGCTACAGAGCTAGCCCCTGACTGGATAAATTGAGTTCTATACCACCCTATAATCAGTCCTGTGTTATTCTTCTTGTAAGCCAACATGGCCCGCTTTTCACCTGTTCAAGCTACTCGGCCTATTAAGGAGGTTTCCATGGGCCACTTCAACATGCTTTTTCCAATATTAGCTATAGATCTGAACTTCCACAGTCCAGTGTAGGATTTTGCCTTTATGTTTTCTTTAAACAGTTCTATAAATACTAGCAGCTGAGTTATATTTTTATATCACACTAATTGTACAGTTTTCAGTCCTCAGTTTCACTTAACAGAAGAAATGCAATTGGATGAATATACCTAAATAACAGTTAAGGTAGAGAAAAACACATTTTTAACAAAGAAATAATTCCGAGTTCCAGAAGACCCACTGTAAGTGATAAGGTAGAAAGATATTTTTCCAAGGCAAATACTTACAAATTCATAAATTTTTGAACATTTTCATTTGTTAGTCTGGGAGATAAATACCATCTATGAACTTTTAAACTGTTTCTAAAAGGGAAAGGTACTATACAAATCTGATTTCTTACACTGACTTATTTTGATACAGTTACTGTATAACCCATGTGTACACTAACTACCAAAAGACCGCAACAATAATATAAAAAATGGTGTGTGGAAACTTTGAGGGGGGGGGGGGGAGACAAAAAACTTCTGTGTTTGGGGGGGGGTTGCTCCTGTTTTTAAATTAGTTTTCCCATATCAAGATAATTGCATATATAGCAGGAATGAACACGTATCTGGATAAACCTGTAACTGGTAGAGCTCAACTGAGAAGTGCATTTTTCTTCCTCTAAACCTATAGTACCTCTCAGAAAACATTCTCTCAGTTTAAAACAGCTGCCTTGAAAGTACGTGCGAGACCTCTGCAAGAGATGCTCACGTTATCTTGAGACTACAAGGGGAAAAAAAAATAAGCCTTACAAAATTGATACTGATAGTAGTGAAGATTGATATTTGCCTAGACTGTTGACTTATTTTAGTAGCCAAAGGTATAGATGTATATACACACCTTATAAAAAAAGCACTTATTTGCATATTTTGTTTTACTGTAGAAAAACATATATCAACCCCAATCAATCTGTCAGTAAATTCAGAGCAGTAATAGTTCAATCATTACTGTCCTAGTGTTACTGCCACAAAAGGCAGTATCATCTTACAGTTTCCTATATGCCAGAAAGACAGTAAGTTGCATAAAGAACATGTGTTCTCTTTCTTACTTTGCAGCAATGTGAGAAGATCTGACATATGTATTCTTGTGTATATCGAGACCTACTGAGCAGTGCCATGAGGTGGGAGATAACTGTAGCATCCTGGAAACAAGTCAGAAAAGAAAAAAGTATTAACACTGTATTTCAGCATAGTTTGTTCACAGTTTGTTACTTAAAAGAGTACTCCTGATTCTGCATTCAGTGTTCTCCTTTCCACTGAAACTTGTACGGACACAAGACAAGACCGTGAAAGTAGTACAGGATAGACTCCAAGGCACGAGTGACAATTCTGAGACAAATCCTCACAGAAAAAATAAAAAGTAAATGCAAGTTAGGTATAAAACTTCTGGGATTTGTCTCCAGAATCTTTACTTCGTGAGAAAACAATAAAAGAAAGGGGAAAAAAACATACCGACTGCAAACATGGTCACTGAAAGCAATTACTCCAGAAGCTGTCTTCGTATTTTCTTACTACAAGTGTGATTTACTTACCTCTTCATTTCAGCACTGAGTAGAAATGAGCAGGGAGGGGAACAAGGTGCCAGACTGAAAAATGTACAGTCCACCTTGAGTTCTGTGGCGCTTACTTTCTAACCGATTAATGTGGGGTAATAATTTCCTTTGTCTTTGAGTCAAACACACACTATGGGTCTATTAGTATGTGTGACACTAACGACAGAGAATTCCAAATAAATCAGCAAAAGAAAATCATTATACTGAAGTTCCATTCTGAAAACACATCCACTTCTTAAGCTCTGTGATAAGTTACAAAATTACAGCATTTTAAAGCTTTCCATTACTTTTACCAGTACATTTTCGTGGCAGCAACTGCCGTGATATTACAAAAAATGCTGATCATTTTAGTTTGGAAAGGCGGTAAACTAAACTTCCATGAGATAAAGGGTGCTAAATGGAGGACATGAAAGACTAAATGAGTCTTCCTTTCCAAAGATCTTATGCTATATTGACCCCATACAAGTAAGTCGGGCTCTGTTTTACCTGCAGGAGAACGATGAATTACAACCCTCTGACTAGGGAGCAGTGGATTCAAATTAGAGCAAAATCTTCATGCTTCTCAGCTACTTCTACAGTAAAGAGTAGCACTAGCTCAATTGTTTTAATGACTATAGCTTCAGAGATACACAGCTGTTTATGAAAAGTTTTATTTCCCCAATTACTTGGGAAATTTCCAATCACACTTTTTTATATTCGCAAAGTAAACATGTATAAGTCTCTCCTATTTGTATACGTATTTGAGGTTAGGCAAAGCTTTGCAATATTTTTTTTCTATTTTTAATATTTTATATATATAAAATATATATATAATTTAGCAGACTTATTTTAGAAAGCTTTGCTGTCAACAATCTAGCTGCCTTGTTCTCAACAGAAAACAACAGGACAACAGAGTCAAGAAACACACTGAAAATAAAAACAACTGCTGCTTCTACTACTTGTTTCTCAGTAACTGGAAAGGATCAATGTGCAACAGCCTCATTTGCCATGTCAGCATCCTATAGGGAGAAAGTTACTTCTTAGAGACTGGAGTGCTCCTAGGTGCACCAGCCATATGTGCGTGCTGTGGCCAGCAGGAGTAGGGAAGTGATCGTGCCCCTGTACTCAGCGCTGGTGAGGCTGCAGCTTGAGTACTGTGTTCAGTTTTGGGCACCACAGTACAGGAGCGTG